>JARTUT010001366.1:0-139922 GCA_030674115.1 Micraspis discolor | reverse complement strand
ATTATATCTTTTACCAACGACACACTTGTCCTCTTAGACCGATTGTATCCTATATTGGTATTCCACTATATTGCTTAAGTAAATTTATAGGAAAACTATTAACGAATGCAGACGAATTATGGGAAGAATTCCATTTTAAGTAAATTTCATTCTATTATAATAAACTCAATTTTTCAGAAAATCATAGAATGCAATTGTAATTTTCTGTGTCGATTTATTGAACGTGATAATACTCTATGCTTATATTTGAGGTAAGTCTTCAGAATATCAACCGATTTCAAAGTAGCGAGTTCATTTGTTCCGTTGCGGCCTTTCACAAATAAGTTGTAACCAAGAATTGTTTCAATTATTAATTATCGAATATGAATGCATAATTATGAAACAGTGTTTTACAGAAATCAAGAAACACATGTGTCGTATTCTATTTCATTTTTCAATTATTTTTTTTTTTAGTTTTTTTTGAATTGTTTAATGTTATGCTGAAAATGAAAAGTTTTCTCTTATTCGTAAAAAAAAAGAGTGTTTTTTAATATAAATAATAATAATAATTATAAGGTTTATTTCCTCTGACATAAAATGTGTGGGAAAATGTCATATGTCATATAAACAATACTTGATACAAGTATAATAACACTACTCACAAACAAACAAATGTGAACAAATTAAAATACATGATAAAGAGAAAAATACAGCAATTATCATGAAGAACCAAGATATTCTGACAAGCTATAAAAAGTATTTTCCAGTAGGTAACTTTTAAGGGCCAGTTTGAAATGTTTGATATTTTTTAGGCATTTTATACTACTGGGTAGATTATTAAATATTTTCCGCTTTTGAATATTAGGCCCATTTTGTACTTGAGTCAATCTACAAAAAGGAATATAGAAATCATTTTGAGCCCATGTTTGATAGTGATTGAACTCGCCACAGCGTGAAAACGATGACGTTTAAGGGCTCAATGCAGTATGGAATATGCGGATTATTCTCTTTTGAACACAAAATACTCTATCAAAGTCCACACCATTACCCCAGCAAACAACTCCGTAACTCAGTATTGAACTGACAGATAACAAATAGAATACTTTTAACACAGACGTATCAACATATTTTCTAAGTTGGAGCAGAGCGAAATTTATTGAGTCCTGCACAGGTCTGATGAGTGGATATTCCAATTCAGGTGATCGTCCATAGTGAGACCAAGAAATTTCACCTCGGTCAAAATTCTGATGATGTTGTTTCCAAGTAACGATCTTATCAACGCGGTAGAATCCGGAACTACACCTTTACGCGAAAAAGTTAGAATTTTGGTTTTTGTCTCATTCAAAATCAGATCATTTTCATTACAATAATTTGCCATTCTAACAAGGCACTCATTTGCATGAGCAGCAACATCTCGATTGCTTTCACCGTCAATTATGTCTGAACTGTCGTCAGCAAATAATGTTGTTGAGGAAGTTGATGAATTTAGGCTTTTTACTAGGTCATTAATATAAACAATGAATAAAATCGGCCCAAGTGTGCTGCCCTGGGGGATTCCGATATCCAACAATACTTCGTCCGAGACCACCTTCCGTCCACTCTCACACAGGCGAACTCTCTGCTTTCTACGGATCAAAAAAGATTTTAACCATGTCACTGAAACACCGCGTATACCAATTTTTTCAAGTTTTTGAATCAAATTGGGAATATCGATAGTATCAAAAGCTCAACTCAAGTCGTAGAGGATGCCCATGCATTTCTTTTTTTGTTCAAAGCTTCGAAAAATATTGTCATAAACAGACAATATGGCATCTTGAGTTGATTTCCCCCTGCGATAACCATACTGAGAAGGAGAAATTAGTAGGTATTTGTACAAAAATGACGTAAGCCTAAACAGATAAGCCTTTTCCAATACTTTCGAGAACACCGACAGCAAAGCAATCGGTCGATAATTCTCTATCAAAGTACTCTCACCCTTCTTATAATTAGAAACCACTGTTGATACCTTAAGCTCCTCAGGAAAATAACCGCTCGCAAAAGATTCATCAACCAGATACGACAATGGACACAGCATATGTTCGGCGATATGATTCAATATAAAACATGTGATTCAATCATTTCCGGCTGACCTCTTTCTTCCAACAGTCTGAACTATCTTTAAGATTTCAGAGCTTGTTGTAGGATACGAATATATAGAATTATTATTATTTTCAATGCGTGTTAAATTGCACTTCTGCCGATGATTAGTTACCAACGATTTTACCGATTCAAAAAAGAAATTATTGAAACCGTCTGCTTTACTTTGCACATCAGCGGCACATGGAATTTTTTGTGAGGATTTAAGAGAAACATTGGATTTTGTCGTGTGCCAGACTACTTTTGTTTTATTATTTGCGCTAAGATATGAATTATTATAATACGCCTTTTTTTGCTGAATTAATCATATCAGCATGTTTGACTTTCAAAATTTTATACTCATTGGCGACGTTGTTGGCAGATTTAGCAATTTTGTGTGATTCACGCAGAAATATACCTTCTTCAATGATCGCGTGATTGATCCAATATTTTCCTTTTTTGTCTTGTACATAGTCATTAGAAAAGCAATGTCGAAAATATTCTTGAATGTCTCAAAAAATCTAGTGAATTTCAGCTCAACGCAATCTTAGTCCTCACAAGATACTGAATACTTGAAATATGCAATGCTGTCAGATGAATAATTTCTTTTATAACATTTATTCGGTGAAGGACCACGACCGTCACCATCATTCGCATTTTCTGAAATGGTCAAGTACTGCTCACAAAGATCTGACAGTGAGTTAAATAACGTAGAAGTTGAATATGATGTTTGCCAATTAATGAAAATATTGTCCACCAGAGATTCGCCCGAATCAAGGATTCGTGAAGGCACGTTAAAACAGTGATGATTACCAAATGCAGAGAGCAAGTCCAGCAGATTATCCGTATGGTAGGTCTTCTCCAAAAACTCTTTATTAAAGTCACCTATCACCATTGACTTTCCATCAAAATCAGCCAGTATATTCTCCAACAATTTCAAGAGAGAATCCATAGTAACTCCCGGGCTGCGATAAATACACACAATATTAACCTTAATGTTAGGCAGATGTATTCTAGCACTAGCAGCCTCAGCATTCTGTTCAAAGAGTAGAGAAGAGTCAATAGTCAGCCTGACAAAGTTGATGTCGCCTCGGATGAGGATTAAAATACCACCTCCTTTTTGGATTCTCCTACAATAAGAACTGGCCATAGCATATTTATTAAGTTTGAAACAAGACAGATCGCTCTCCCTCAACCATGTTCCTGTTATACAAACAATGTCGGGACAATCAAATGTGTGTAGAAATACCTCCAACTGTCCAATTTTATTCCTATACTTCATATGTTCTAATTTAGCACCCTTAATGAATGCACGTTTTCTTCAGAATTCAGTTTTTCTTGGTCGACGAAGAAACAAAAATCTCTTTATAGTTACGCCGGTAGGCCAAATTTCAGGTTTAAGAATTTCATCACTTATTTCCATTTCTGTACCAACTTTATAGGATTGGCTTAGCGCACCTTCTCGCTTGGGCAAAGGATCAACACTAAATGAGTTATTTGGGAATTTTTGTTTCAGATAGTTTCCAATTGTTTGTGGTTCAGTTCCTATTTCCACACGTCCAGCAGATATCCAGGCTCTCCTAGCAAACCTAGCGAATGTTCCACCCTTAGCACTGCCACAAATTACTTATTTCGATGTGGGCAATCTACGCCTCCCATTAGATTGAAATTTTGGCGTCCCAGAGGGAGCGTTTTCATTCTCTTTGAGTGTTTCTCTACTTGAATTGTGATGCGATATGGAACTCTCAGGAACCCGAATAGTACTGGCAACGTCGCATTTTTCAGTACTATGCAAAACCTTCTTCTCATTATCAATTTTGAGGAGTCCTATAATTAATTCCTGATTATTAATTGTTCTTTCCAGCTAGCCATAGATTTAGTTTCAATATTTGCAAGTCTTAGAGAAAACTTCAGATTATCAACTTTACTCACAGTTTTGAGGTTATTACTTGATGCATTGACATATTCATCCACAGAATCTTCAAATTGTGACTTTACAAACTTTCTTATGTTATCACTAACGTTTACCTTTTCAGGTATGCACTTATTTATCAAGATATCAATAAGAATATCTTTATTTAATTCATTTAGTTCGCTTTTTAACTTAACAACTTCCATGTTGATGCACCTACCCGCTCACATGCACGAAAAAAACGAAAAAAAATAAAGGTATTATTGATACTTTCAAGAAGTGTAAGACTATAAATTGTCAATTTAGGATATTTTTGCTTTATTTAAACTTTCAAGAATAGACTTGTTCAATTGAATATATTGAATTCAACTCAGGTGAAAACGATAAGACAACTTTTGATCTATAACAAAGTTCCTCAGTCGGGGATTCCTCATCTATGTTTTTTCTTGTCTGAATGGTTTAAGTAATTCTTATTGTATTATTTTTAATGTTTATTATTTATCAAAATATATATTGTTACGAGCTTGGGGTTCGATAATATAAATTCCAATAACCAATAACAAATAATTTCAAAACGCCTTTATTTACGTCCACATGGGTATACAATTCCTTATCTCTATTCCATATGTGAACTACCTCACGTTACCTTTCTTTTGGTCCGTTTTTACTACCTCTGTCTTCATGTACTTCAACGGTTACCTTCACGTTACCAAACTCACACTGAACTCCATGGAACTCCTTGAACTACCCTCTCGAACAGAACAGGCCAGAACCAACTCCTTCGAATATGCCCTTTTATTACTTCCTCGGGTATACGGATATTCTATGAACCTGAAGAAGAGGGCGCTATATACGTGTTCTTATTCTTTCTTCTCTCAACTACGTCGCAGCCATAGGCAGATTCGTAACACTACCCCCCCTCTTAGTTTTGATCATCCCGATCAAATTCCCTTTCTGGTGCGGCAGAACCTTCATATTTGGCTAACCTGTCTAAATGTACAACTCTTGGTTTCGCCCTGGGTGTGCGTCGGATCCTATACACAACATCATTTTTTTTCTTTATTACTTTGTAGGCTCCTTCCCAATTCTGAGTCAGTTTTGGGGATATTCCTTTCTTTTTCTGTGGAGAGACATAAATAATATGCTCTGAGCATGGAGGTATTGTACATGCCTGAACCGTTTTCAAATAAACTTGCCCCTTTTTTTTCACAGGACTCATTCAGAATAAATTCCTCGTTCCCGATCTTCAAAATCACAGTATCCTTTTCATAGGCTAAGTCGTATTTTTCAATTAAATCCATGCCCGAAATCATATCATCAGTAATATCAGCTACAAGGATCTTATGTGGAATCTGATAACTTTCGCCAATCTGCAGCAGAACATCAGCTTGCTCGTAGACATGACTTCTTCCACCGGTTGCTGTTCTGAGAGTTATATGTTCCTCTAGTGGTTCAACTTCAGGTCTCTGTACTATATCGGCTCACACCAGAAACACTTCAGCTCCTGTGTCGACAATTATTCTCACAGGTCGGCCTGAAATCAAACCACTTACCGACAGACTACCTTTTGTTATGTTCCTAATGAATATGGTCCTGGGGGCTCCTTCTTTTCGTGTCAGGGCATGCCCATTTACTCTGACTGATGGCAGTTTTCCGAGTTTCTTCTTGGAGCTGGGGAAGGCGACCTTCCTTATCTTGATTTGAAGTAAGTACTCTTTTTACACCTGCATTCCCTCCTAGCGTGTCCATATTTTCCACAGGAATAACATTCACCCTTGAATGTCACTTTATTTCTTCGAGACGCGTTATCCACAATGTTTTTTAATTGTTCCATAACTTCCATTATGTTTGTGCCCTTGTCTTCTACTTCCACTTATCTTGTTTTATGGCTTATAATTCGGGATGATGATGCTTTGGCAGCTTCAAATTCCAGAGCTCTAATCAATGCGTCGTTTCCGGTTTTTGGTCTCAGAATTTTGAGATGTTGTGTCAACTCTGTATCTCGCAAACCATTAGCGAAGTACTTAATACAGAACATCTCCAGCGTCTCTTCCGGAATCATGGGGTAGGCTAATCGGCTAACTTTTTCCACCTCTGAGTAGAACTCTTGAATGGTTTCGTTGGGTTGTTGGTGTCTACCTTCTAATTGAGCCTGGTACAACATTTATTTGTGGTTGTCTCCATATCTCACTTCCAATCGCTTCGTTAAAAGCGTATAGTCTTCTTGTTCCTTAGGGGACATTTTCCGAAGTACTTCAGCTGCCTTACCTCTCAACAATAAAACCAACTCCATCGCTTTTCTCTGTTCAGACCAGTCATTAATTTCAGCTGCGACTTCGAACTGTCTCTTAAAAATTTGGTTTCACCATCAAAAGTTGGTGGTTTACATGTTTCTACTTTCGATGGTTTGCTTGATACTACCTTGTGTTTGTTATTTTCCATTTCAGTCATTCTTTCCTCTATTTCTTCAAGTGCTTGAGATACCTGCCCCCGTAATTGGTCTAGGTCTGTTTTAACAACATTTATTTCCTCATTCATTTCTTCTTTCATTGCTTCAATTTTCTTTTCCCCATGTAGCTGGAAAACCTCAAGCATTTTCCGCATTTCTTCCTTGTGTTCCAGTTTCTCCTGTTGCCTATTTTGTTCTGCTTCTAGAAAGTTTTGCATCATTTTTTCCGTCATCGCTTCCATCATCGCTTCCATTTTCGCTTCCATTGTCGCCGATTGTCTGGTTACTGGCATTTAATTATGATATCCCACTTCTGACACCAGTGTTACGAACTTGGAGTTCGATAATATAAATTCCAATAACCAATAACAAATAATTCCAAAACGCCTTTATTTACGTCCACATGGGTATACAATTTCTTATCTCTATTCCATATGTAAACTACCTCACGTTACCTTTCTTTTGGTCCGTTTTAACTACCTCTGTCTTCATGTACTTCACGTTACTACGTTACCTTAACGTTACCAAACTCACACTGAACTCCATGGAACTCCTTGAACTACCCTCTCAAACCGAACAGAACAGGCCAGAACTAACTCCTTCGAATATGCCCTTTTATACTCCCTCAGGTATACGAATATTCTATGAACCTGAAGAAGAGGGCGCTATAGACGTGTTCTTATTCTTTCTTCTCTCAACTACGTCGCAGCCATAGGCAGATTCGTAACAATATGTTTGCCAAGCCGAATAATTTGTTAACTTAAGTTCCTAATCTCTCAGGTCCAGATGTAAATTATGTAAGCATTTTGATGAAGTAGATAGATTCTCCGAAACACAATCTATACTCTCAAATGCTGAATCATGGAATAAAACTGCACGAAAAATTACCGATGAGGGATTCACAGTGGTTGAAAATAAAGGGAAAAGAACTCGCCGTAGTAACACCATTCTGACGGGCACTGGTAAAAGTGACAACATCACTATAAAATTGGCTCCTAAATTCCGATATTTACACCGTACCTAACCTACACCCTGATATGTTGGAGAATACAATTGGCATCTTAATAATAATGGAGTTGAGGATGTGAAATGCACCAAAATGAAATCTAACAGACCCGAAGAATATTCATCTTTTAAACTCACGGTACCAAACATCTTTTTGATTCTATTAAAAACCCGGAAATATGGCCAGAAGGAGTAAGACTAACGGATAATGAAGCTATATTCTTTAGTTCATCAGAACGTTCAATCAGTTGGAAATTGTTTCAATCAACTAGAATTGTTTGTAAATAAGTTAGATGTGTCATTTGTCATGATCACAGAACACTGGAAAAGTGAGGATGAACTTCTTCGCTATAGGTTTTTGAACAATGATTTATTATCATATTTCTCGCGAGAACCGGGTAAGCATGGAGGCTTCGCCATATATTGTAGAAGTGTGATCACTTGTAGAGAACGAACTGACCTCATGTTTTCGATCCCATTCATATTTGAGTGTTCGGCAGTTGAGTGTATGTTAGATAGTAAAAAATTTATTATGATCTGCATATATCGGCCGAGCTGTTCTAATATATCGGAAATAGACATATTTCTTGGAAGAATGCATGATCTCCTCATGAAAATAACAAATGAATCTTGTTTCTTCGTGATATCCGGTGATTTCAACATTGACATACTGTCGAATGATAAAGTGGCAGAGAGATTCATCTCACTTATAGAAGGTTTCAATGCGAAATGTATAATTAAAGAACCTACAAGAATAACAACAACTTCTTCTACATGTATTGATAACATCATAACAAATATCGAAGACGACATATCAGCTAGTGTAGTTGAGGAGCATATCTCTCATCACAGAGCTCAAATATTTACTTTTTCTGTTGAATCGGTTGTGAAGAATAATCAAAGGAGAATTCGTTTGATAAACGAGTCAACCACTGAAACATTTTTAATAGCTTTGTCTCATGTCGATTGAAACAAGTTTTCGGCTGATGTTGATAAAGATGTGGACACTTTGTGGAATAATTTTCATGGAACTTCAAACGGATTTTTGATGCGTCATTTCCATTTATTTCAATTAAAACTAATAATAAATTTAGAATTCCCATCACACCCAGAGTTCAAGAGCTGCGTAATTACTTAAACACCTTATTTGTTATTTCTGAACACGATTCGGGTTGTAGAAGTCAATATAAAATATTAAGTTTCGGTACGATGAAGAACTACAGAAAATGAATCAAGACTACTTCAGGAAACGGATTTTGGAAAGTAAAAATAAATGCAAAACATCTTGGAATATCCTGAACAAGCTGGTTGGTAGGGATTGGTTTAAAGGAGATCTCCTAGGTGACTCTGATGACGTATCTTTGTAAATAAATTAAGTCATCATTTCAGCATAAATTCCGAAAGTTCACGAGATTCTGATATTTTGGGGGTTACATATGATGAACATCGCAATAATAAATCTTTTTATTATTTTCCAGTAGATGAAGACGAATTAATGAATGTTGTCAAGAAAATGAAAAGTAAGAATTCCAGTGGCTATGATGATATACCTATAACAATTATTAAAAAATCGATTCATATAATAGCTGAACCTTTGTCCCAAATCATTAATAGATCTTTCACGGAAGGTTTATTCCCATCTGCCCTCAAATTGGCTGTAATAAAACCGCTTCATAAGAAAGGGGATTTGAATGATGTTTGTAATTATTGTCCTGTAAGCCTACTGATTGCTTTCTCGAAAGTTTTCGAGAAAATTTTTGTTAACCGTTTGCTGAATTTTTTTCATAGATTCGGTATATTCTCGGGAAAGCAACAAGGGTACTTGCTCGGTAAAAGCCCCACCACGGCTCTCTACGAGTTGACATCGAGTATTGTGGAGATGCTTGAAGAGGGCGAAACAGCAGTCGACTGTATGGGTGTTTCAAGATGAGCTAAATCCAACAAATCACTTCCAAGCGAATGGTCACCTGTTTTCTTCGAAAAAACTGAACATGCCGCAATCGTACCACTACAACAACGCCGAACAGTCAATTCTCAGTGGTACACAACTATTTGTTTGTCAGTTGTCTTCCAAGAAATTAGAAAAACGAACCGCCGAAGACGGATCACCCTTCACCACGCCAATTAGAGCTCTTACACATCGGCTAAAACAACTGCATTTTTGAACACTCAAAACATCGATTTGATGATACATCCGCCGTATATTCCTGACTTGCCATCGAATGACTTCTTTTTATTTCCGTACGTAAAGGGGAAGATTAGAGGTCAACGTTTATCGACACCTGAAGAAGCAGTTGATGCGTTCAGAATGCATGTTTTGGAGATACCTCAATCAGAGTGGCGAAAATGCTTCGACAATTGGTTCAAACGCATGCAAAAATGTTTAGATCCTAATAGAGAATATTTTGAAGAACGATTAAGCGATTCTAGATGATTAATATATAATATTTTTTTTTTGTTCATTAGTCCCGAAATATAAAATCAGTTCTCTTATAACCTGTTATGGACCAATTCATCGCGGATAAATTTTAAATGAAGCTGTAGATTGTACCGCCTATGATAGATAGAATTTTTGAATTCCATTCTTCGACCAATTTTGACAAGCTAACTCAACACTCCTTTTTGCATCGAAGAAATAATTTGTACATGTTTTCAAAGATTAAGGATGGACACCTTGTTTAAGGCACTGTTTGTTGATCTTTATATGTTTAGAACACTTTTCAAGTCTCAAGATACATAGTTGAAATATTGAATATTCATGCCGAAATTGCATAGAGCAGACATAAGTTGTTTCATATGTGAATTCACCTTGTATGTTAAGATTTTACAAGAAATCTACCTTCTAAAATAGATCGTTATTTTCTGAATACTATTGAAAATTCTCAATATGATATAGAGATTTTGAAATTGAACATCCTATTCACCTCGATTCTTACTGAACAAATCAAAAATCAACTCGAATCCCTGACCAATTAGCATTCTGTCACCAGATGAGAAAGAAAATCTTCTAAAAATCCTCAGTACGTGATTAGATCAGAATTATTTTAAATTCAATAATAGCGTTTTCAAACTGACTATACACGGGAAGCCCCGTAAGTCCTTTTGTAGCCAAAATATGCATAGCATTTTTTGAACACTGTTCATTTCAAAACATGAATAATTACCAGATGATTGAACATATTCTTTACCGGGTTAGATATGTGGATGATATATTCTGCATTTGAACTGGAACTGCAAGGCAGTTTTCATAATTTTTTAGATAACTCAATCTCTTGAACGAAGACAATAAATTCACAGTGGAAATTGAAACAAATAATTCACTTTACTTTCTGGATCTCAATATTAGTCTTATGAATGACACTTCAGGATTCAATATATTCAAAAAAATCACCTCTAGAGATACTGTGATTTATTCATAATCTAACCAGTCCTGGCAAATTAAAATGTCATTCTTTCATTCCATTGTACATGTCTGTTGCATTTTACATTGAATGCAGATAATTTCAGAAGAAAGGTCAACGTAATTGAAACTATAGCAGAAAATAATGGTTGTTAGACTGACATTATCGATAAATAGAAAATTCAAGAAAATAAGTTGAAAAATTTTTTATACAGTTATAAGAGGCCCCTTTGGTTTTTTGATAGGATATATGGAATGTTTAAATAGTGAGATCACCAATTGTTAAAAAAAACTGGGAATCAATATTTCAGCAGTTAAAAAAAATAATTCAAACAAAATGCTAGTACACTCAAAAGTTTCCAATACTAGCTCATCAACATGTATTTATAAATTAAATAATGGCAACTGCCGAACATTGTATTGATAATAACCACTTTTTGTAATGAAAAATGATAGATTACTGTAAAATGTTAGAAAGGCAAAATGATGGATCACTTCACAAAAAAATTCATAATAATGATAAATATAGGGCCCACGCTCAGGTATCCTTGGCGACTTCCCCTGTACTAGACGCAGTATTAAAAATACAAAATATTGTATTTTGCAACCAGAGTGAGAATAAAACATTCATTTGTGATTAGTTTATTCATCTACTCTTTAGACAATAGTCGCAAGACGGAAATACGTGGCAGAAATGTATGTTCATGAAACATATCGCAGCGTGTTTTACCAACAAAAAAATTATAAGTAGCTATTCACAAGTCAGCTGATAATAAAACAAAAATACCTAGCATCATAATGTACTTAAGTAAAGAACAATCAATGTACTAAAATACAGAAACAATAATGAATAATTAATGTAGGTACTCAATTTTATTGATTTTCTAATGAAAAAAAACTTGATTAATTATTAATAATCTATTGCCTTTTAGAAGTTTAAGGCGACACAGAGTTCGCCAGATCAGCTGATAATTCATAAATATGTCATATACTTTCGCATTGGACCATGAACGGCGATTATGCTATGGAGGCTCTTTCTACTTAACTTACTGTGGTCTTCAAAACCGCAATCAACTGATGATACACGTGGCCGTATTCGTTTGCTTGTGCACAAAGACGTTTCACTTAGAACTGCTTAAGGCTTTAAAAACATCAATCTTCATTTCAAGCTTCAAATCTGTCGCTTCTTTTTCAGATGTCACGAATTGCATAGGTGCTAGTAAGAAGCTCTACGAACTGCATCAGGTATTCACTTTGCAAATTCATAATAATAAAGTTCAAATATTTTTTGAGGATGAAAAAAATACTTGGCATTTTAATCGTCCGAGGTCCCTTTATTTTGGTCTTATTTAATTGGTTGGGATGAGGTCATTCAAACAACACTTACAATGTACTGTGGGTGATGGACTCTTAAATTTTGAGCAGCTTGTGACCTACATTGTAGTGATGGAAGCCACTCTAAATTCACGTCCGCTATCTCACATGTCGTCAGATCCTAACGATTTTACTCCCTTAACGCCTAGCCATTTCCTGATTAATGTTCCATTGACAAGCTTTCCACAGAACGACTTCTATACCAGCTAATTGCTTGTGTTGTACTCAACCATCGAAGCAACAATTGTGGCGCAGATGACATAAGGAATTCTGATTCCAATGATTGTTGCTAGTGAAAGCTCCTTATGTAGAGACAATATTGAAATCAGGAGGCTGTTGTTACTAAAAGAAGAGAATATTCGACCATCAAAGTGGACACTTGATAAGGTAATCGCTTATTAGAGGAAATACCAGAATGAAAATTTACTCGAGCTGCTGTTGTGTGGATTGTATCAATTATACTGTGGGTATTACTTCTTCCTTCACCGTGAAGGTAGCGCATCTGTGGCGTGATTACTAAGCTACGGTCATGGTGGCGCTGCCAACCTCATCAACGCTACGCTACGCCCTTGATGCAGAGATACACCACCAGGAGGCCCAACTACAAACGGCAACGGATAGATGGCTCCCCGGAATAGATACCACTCGACATGGAGTCCCCACCTGGAATATATAGTCGAGGACGCTAACTAAAAATCAGAACAGTCATGATATATTGCAGTTCTCAAATTTTATAATGTATTGGGTTGTTTATTGCTATTATATATATAATCCATGTCTTCATCTTTTTATTTTATTATCACACTAGGAGTTGGCAATCCGCCGCAGCACCCACACCAGAAGTACTCGCACGCCTCAAAATCCCCGTATTCACCCGAGATGACCCGGAACCCAAGTAGCATTTTTCGTTTTATAAAAGTGCGAATACACTCTCCGACACTGCCTTATAAAATTTAAAGTTATATAATGTAGATACAATAAATTTTCCCTGTCCCCTATATATCCTTTATTGGCCTTAAATGATATAATTTATAACTTCCCTGTAAGTGTCGACAAAGACTTATGGTTTTTCCGATAACCATCTGAACACTTTTATAAATCTATCTATACGACTGTTATAAAACTCCCATATGAAGACGATAGCTTTTCCGTTACTGAAAAAGGCGCGTGTTCTCAAGATTTATAAGTGGCGCGACCACAGATCTGGTAGTTATTTCAATTACCTTTTTGGATGAAAACGCGCATGCGCAACTTTGTCGTATTGTTTCACTCTAATTCAAAGTCAAGTATTAATCATCTTTATTTATCTGTTGGTTTATTGGTTAGTTGAATTCAGAAACAACAACCGTAATCAAATGCAGTTAGCGGTGATACACGTGATGATCTCAGTTCTCAGGAAGTCTCCCAAGTAACAATAAATACATGAAGATACGTATAGTTGGTTTTATTGAATGCTGCTTACAAGTTAGTTTCCTTATAAGCGTGAAGAAAATCTTGAAGGTAAGTGAGTAAACACTTGCAATTTTTTCTACACTGTATAAAATCGAATTTTACCTCCGAATAACACGTGCGCCCTCGATATACGTAAGTTTCAAATTTTTTATTGGAAAATATCCAAATCATTTTCAATTATTTTTTTTTAAATTGTAACAATTTTTCAATACAAACACTAAGTTTTGAATAATAGTATCCTAAAATTAATAAAAAATCTATTTTCAATCCAAATTCAACTTTTTTTCTTTGTTCTAAATTTTTCACAAAGCTGAAAAAACACGACATTTTCAATAACAATATGGCCGTGTCGGATATTTAGTAATGCTCAACACTTCGACTCGTTTAAAATATTTCACAACCCTAATGTAAATACACTCCCTTTTGGTTCTATAATAATTTTTGACATATTCATAATCACCAATTTAAGTGATAAAAATTACCGAATAAAAAAAAGTACGAGCTTTATAAACTTATAAGTGGCTTACACCACCTCCATTCCTGTATTAAACTGATGGTAACTCGGAACACCTTGAAATGACCAGTAGTTCTGACGCATGCGAATTAATTCGGATGCGTGAGAACTACTGGTCATTTGAAGGTGTTGCTCTCTTGCTTCTGTTGCTTCTCACTTCTCACGATAATGTTTACTATTTTCAATAATTGTGTTTAGGTGTGGACATATCTTTTAAAATTGTTCAAACGGAGGAACCAGAAAGAGATATTCCATGCCTTACAAATGTTCCTGAAGCTTGGGAACAAAATGGCATCCTATTTTGGCCCAAGTCAAGGAATGCAGCGAGTGCAGTCAGAAATCCCTTTTCAAAACCTGATAAAAACTGGAAACAGTATCCTTGTGTCAAGAAGAGGGACAGGTTTTTATTATACAAGGCTACAGAAGAAGAAATGTCTGCAATGCTGTTAAATATGGACAGTGATATTGATATTTCAACAAATTTTCCTGGAAAAAAAGGATTACGTGCAGAGAATTTAAATCTCCTTGCAAAAAAACTGGATAATAGATTCAATAAGGTAGAATATTAGTGTGACTTGATTGGCTTTCTTTTAAGGCTTGATTTTACACATTTAACACTGAAAAGATATGATACTAAATATCCCCTTTCTTTTTCAGCAAAATGTAAAGTACAAAAAAGGTACTAACAGAAATATAGTACAAGTTCTAGATGTTGAGATGATAAAACAATGTGAGAACAAAAATGCAGACCAGGTGAATATATTGGTTGTAAGTAATATTTTTCTTTTGATTCATATGAGGTGGTGTAAATATGCAAATTAAATCAGATAAAATATTTCAATGACACTTCTGGGGATCTTAAGTGAAAAAAAAATGTATAAGGGTAAAACATAATACTGAATATTAGTTATATAATGAATAAATCTTTCATGAATGCTATCCTCAGTTGTACATGGAAATACGTAGTTACTTTGTAACTTGTTCTGCCTTCAGGTTCAACTAAAGTAAAAGATATGTGGAACTTCTGGAAAAATGATTGGAAAAACATGTTGCTACACACTTTTGTAGATTATTGAACATTGTGTTGATAACAGTTGAAAAATAATTCTTGTAGTTGTAAAAAAGAGATCCAGAATTGTTAGGTTTTATAATACGGATATGTTTTCCGTCAATGGCGCCGATGCAATTTGGAAAATTTGTGTATTTTTGAAATTGTTCCGATATTTCTATCCATTCAGGCTTCGTAGGTTTGCTGTACTATTTCGATAACTGTAGATTTTCCTAATCTATAGGCATAATGCAGGTCCGCAAAATAACATCCTGTAGCCAAATATCTGAAAAGAATGTTACATAGGAATTAGTATTTTATTTCAATCGTTTTATTGTTTCAGGTATATTTTTGCAGAAGAAGTGGAAAGTGTTGCGTGATAGATTTGTAAGAGAAATGAAGAAAAAAAAAACCATACCATCTGGATCTGGAGCCTCCCACAAAACCAAATATATATATATTTTGAACACTTGATGTTCCTTGAAAGATCGACACGGAATAAAACAACTGAGAGTGACATCAACACCGCATCTGTAGCAGCTGGAGAAGGGGAGTTTTCGGGCGATGGGGAAGATGTATTGAGACCTCCACGTACTGAGGCGAAAAAGAGGAAGAAATTAAGTGCGGCCGATGAAGAATTTCTCTCCGTCATAAAAACAAATCTGGCTTCTGGGAATCAGCAAAAGTCATCAAACCTAATAGAGTCAGATGATGAGAAACTCTTTTGTTTGTCTTTACACAAAGAGCTTCTTAAAGTACCAGAGAAAGACAGGCTTCAAACAAAAATTGAATTGATGAAAGTACTTCAAGTTCATCAAGCTAAGCGTTGTAAACCTGTAGCTGCTCACTCTGACTACCAAACTGGAAGGACACAACGTGGACAGAGAGATCATTTTGGAGAAACAGGATATACCGCAACAGACCTTGTAACATCGTTTCCACCTGCAACGTTTTCGTCCTATAATCGAGGGTATCGTACTGCATCACGACCACCAACGTCTAGCTACGAAAACCGATCGCCAGCATCTACTCAAAATTCCAATGAATCTGAATTCATGGAACTATATAATATTTAAATTCAATGTTGAGTACTTACCTATATTATACGAGAATTATTCCTATTTTTTGTTAATTTTGTTCGAATTCTTTTTTTTTTTTGTTAATCAGGATTTGGTATATTATTGTTAAATAAACAAAAAAAATATTACCTTAAAGTAATCACGAGTTTTTCTTCTGGAGAAACAGTATCCCGTAGCACATAATTTGGACATGGAGTGAAATCTTCTTTGATAATTTCTAGTAAGTCATCGAACGATGCTAATGACATTCGAAAATAGTTGAAAAACTTTTCACTATATTCTCTGAGTTTTGGGTATAAAGTTATGAACATGCTATGGGTCATTCTGTCATGTAGAATAGGATGCACGTTGAATCGTCGACTTTCTCTTCTCTTACGACGTCTCCATCGACGGTACGCAATCCAGAACACAACCGCTGTATCAGAGTTCATGTTTATAACTAACCAAACCTCCCTCAATCCTTCCCTTCACATGCGCGTGTCAGAACGCGAATAAAACGCCGTATCTGGACGCAACTCAAATCAAAGCTACGCGCGTACAACGCGCGTAAAACGCCCTTTCTGGACAGGCTCTTACTCTTTCCTAAATAAATTCCTATCACCATAGGCTTGATTTCTGGAAATCCATAACTATTGAAAAGTATTGGCCAGAACTCATCCTTACTGCTTTTAAACAAGGGAATGCCATCAATGCTTATATTAATTGAAAGTACATCATGTTTGAAAATATACTGAAGACATTGATTTTTGATACAATATTCCAAACCCTGGTGCCAGTAATATTGATTTGGAAAAATTTCCTTAATATGTACTCTTATTGATTGTGTCTTCAATAAAGTTCTTGGATCTTTAGGAAGAATTCCTCCAAACCTTCTATTCACAATGGAGAATAATTCTTTGAGTGCATTAAGAGGAATGTTGAATGAAATAGCCCAATCCTTTAAGGATTTTCGAAAGTCTGCATTATTTACATCATGTTCCAGAGTATTTTGTAACATTGAATCATCAATTTCTTCCTCTAGTTCCGTAGTCCAAACATTGTTTGAAGTAACTTCTTCATTTTCACTTATAATCTGCTGATGCATTGTAGAATTTGTGGGAGCTAGATCTTTCCATAATTGATTCGGATTCAACCGAACAACTTTTTCTATTGTATTCACTTGCTTCTGTTGACACCATAATATCTTGAAGAACATTTTTTATGTTCTTCA
Source organism: Micraspis discolor (assembly GCA_030674115.1). Classification (NCBI taxonomy): domain Eukaryota; kingdom Metazoa; phylum Arthropoda; class Insecta; order Coleoptera; family Coccinellidae; genus Micraspis; species Micraspis discolor. The sequence goes on along the minus strand of JARTUT010001366.1, from coordinate 122,385 downwards.
TTTTTTGTAAATTAAGAAAAGTTTTCCTTTTGAAACAATATGTTTTTCAATATTGGCAATTTACTCCTCTTGTTCTCAATCTCGACAATAAATAATTTCAATAAGGACCAAAAGAAATGTCTTTCCCGATTGTTGGATGAAATTTAATAATTTTTATAGGTTATTCTGCAAACTATGAAAATGCAGCGATGTCAAAACACTTTCAAGTAGTTATGAAATTGTATTTAAAAACACCTCTTTAGTACTTATTCTCATCTTGATTTATAAGGGTACTCAGTTGGACATACATGATTTTGATGTATATAAAAGACTTGATAAAAACTTGAAAACACTGAACATTATTGGTTACATTACGGAGTTGCAAACACTTCTATAGAACGCCCTATAATAACTGTTGTATCACCTTGCTCATGATGTTTCATAGGCGGGTTCCTGTCACCTTTATAAACCCATATTATGAACCTTTTGGTACTATAACCTGAAGTTTTTACGAACAGTTGAAAATCTATAGTTTGTAGCAACTTTTGAGAATCAATAATTTTTGCAACTCCTATATGAACTAGAACACCTCAGGTATTTAGCACCAGTATTATGAATCACTAATAACACCAATTTCAAATTTATAAATCTTTCGGTTACAAAAATGTTACTTGGGAAGTATGGTTCCAGCAAGTCGAGTGGGCACTCGAAGATGTCGGTCTAACAGCCAGCTCAGCCAAATTCCGTCAGATTAATTCAAATTTTATATTAGTCTACACGGTTTTTCGTGAATACGTTTATTTCCATTCTCGAATCTCATGATGAAAATTTGCGGAAAGTGTACTGGTTCTCTCAATGGAAAATCGCCGGGTCTTCAGTGTGGTGGTACGTGCGGGCAGTTTTTTCATGCCAACAGCCGATGCTCTGATGTTACCAGAAACCAGCTGACACTGATAAGCAGTCTTCCAGGTGGAAACTGGATGTGCGACAGATGCCGGTCACTGCGTGGGAGTGCGACCGTGCCTATTGAATCAGAATATGATGACATGGGCGGCGGCTGCGCCGAGGACGTGGGTATCGCTGAACTTAAGAACATAATTACGAACCTGAATAAAAATGTGTGCGAACTTCGTACATCGGTAGAATTCTGCTCAGGCAAGATTACTGACTTCGAGAAGAAGTTATCGAAGTTGAAAGAGATGGCGAAACTAACGAACCAGTTGAGGAGTGAAAATGAGTCGATGAAAAAAGAAATTGTTGACCTGAGGCTTCGTATGAACAAGTTAGAACAACATTCAAGAGAAAATAATGTAGAAATTATGGATGTCCCAGAGAAAAAGAACGAGAACTTGTTGGAGATTGTGGCTAAGATTGGTTCTTATGTGGATCACGCGGTGCTTCCTGAAGGATTGGACTTTGTAACTAGGGTACCAACCAAGTTACAGGGTTAATCGACCGCGGCAATTATTGCGGCCGGTCGATTTCAGACGAAATGATTACCTAGATGGAGCAACCAGAAAGAGAAAAGCACTTACCTCAAAGTGGTGCAGATCACAGCTTACAGATGACAATTATGAATCGGCACTGAAAAAAGGGGGTTTTAAGGGATGTAAACAGGGATACCCCTCTCTTGCACTGATTCGTGATGAGAAGTCAAAGTTTGTAATAGGGCTCCAAAAGGGCCTTTCTCATGTAGTTGCTCAACCTCACTTTCGGCAATCAAACAGATGAATATCACTATCAATCAGATGAACATCACTTTTCTCGGTGAAATTAGGTAATTTTGAAGGCAACAACAATTCTCAAAAAACCTTTCACAATATCACGTTGCTTTCTTTTCGGCGAATTATCTTAAGATGGCCGGTTGATAAACAAAAAGTGACGTCATGGTACTACGCGCATATCCAAGTGAGGAAATGCTTTCGCCAACATTCGTGACGTCGCTAGCAGTCGGATGATGAGACCCCTCGAAGCGTACCACGTAGGCAACACGACTTTCACTATCACGCCCGAACAAGGGTAAACCCAAAAATATTATTGTAAAATTTAAGTCTAAAACTGAGAAGCAGAGTTTTTTGGCTGCAGTTAAATTAAAACGCGCGGAGCAAGGAGGTAAACAGGGATTTAAAATCGATAATATTTAGCCGAGATGCTTCATTAACGAGCATCTCACAACGATGAATAAAATTCTTCATAAAAAATTTAGAAAGCACTGACGTGAGGTCAGATTGCTTTGGCGCTCTTGTTGAGCTACTTGCTAGTAAATATTCAAACCTTAACAAATCTATAAGCTCTCTGATCGGGTGAACAATAGTCTTTTTCCGTACTATGGGACAATGTGATGCAAATATGAAAGCCTAATGAATAAACAAACCTTTATCTCAATTTGAAAATAACTACTCATAATTTTCACCAAATTTTGTTCTATGCTTCTCCTAAAAACTTACGTAATTGCCTTTCTTAGTTTTGACGCCATCAAATTCTTTCTCTATGATAAAAAATTATTTGATTAATATTACGTCTGTGCTTTTCTGAATTTTGACAACGCCATCGACATCGAATTCTGCCTCTATGACTTCTATGAAAATTTTGATTGATATTACGCCAACTGACACTGATAACTAGGTCCGCAAGTTGTCAAACGAATATCGATCTGTGATGGCGAATCTTTCAATGACAAAGCTCGGACTTCATGACATCTCTATTTTTCTCTTGAGTAAATGAAAAAAATTATCATATCTTCAGAAGGGGAAAAGCTACGACAATGAAATTTGAGGATGAGTAAGATATCTGTAACCTCAATATATATACGGATTTTTATTTAAATCTAAATGAAGTCCTAGGATATATTGAGTATTGAAATTTTTTTTTTTTTAAATTTTTTAAAAATTTTCTAGCATGACTATTTCTGCGAAAGTTTGCAAGCCGTTTCGTTTCAGCCTCCCCCAATAACATTTTAAGTATCAACTCGATCGGATGGATATTCTAGTAGTTATTGAGGAAACAAAATTTCAGATGCTCATAACTACTGAACCATCCGACGGATTTGGCCCAGTAACGAACTTAGCCGGGATATTTATACCTTAAACCTATTCTGAAAGTTTCAACTCTCTAACTTCATCCGTTCGAGAGTTATCGAGTTCACGGAACGGACGGACGGACGGACAGAATCGATTTTGACCACGGATTATTCATCAGTAGGTCCAAACAAAACGATTGATACCACTTTTGCCCAAAAATTCGAAAGTCACAGACATTTGGGCAAATTGATAAGCACTCTGTTCAGGTGAACAAGAGCGCCAAAAAGCAAGAGCCGCAGCCCATGATAACAATTTCAAATATGTTTGGGCACAGAATGGAAGTATAATTGCACGAAGGGATGACACATCAAAGATCCTCCACATAGCGAGTGAAGCAGATCTGAAGATGATAGCAAAGTAATCGGTTTTCCTCACAAATGATGGTAAATGTGAAGATGTGAATTGTCGGTGTCTATATGTCTCTGAATATTGCTTATCGAAATGTTCGTGGATTGCGAACAAAGCTGTGTACTTTTAAACTTAATGTCACATCTAACTTCCATGACATAATTTTTATAACTGAATCGTGGCTCAATGGCATGAACTTGACTCCGAAATAATTGATGAAAACCAATACTCAGTTTTCCGGAGGGATCGTGATAGTTCATCTTCCGTGAAGAAAGATGGAGGCGGAGTACTGATTGCCGTCAGGAACGGTCTGAAATCTGAAGTGCTGGAAAACTTTAATAGTGAGGCTAAGATGTATGGATTAAAATTGTTGTGGGTCGAGTTGAGGTGTATTTGTGTTGTGTCTACTTGCCACCGGGTGAAGAATATGCTGCTGCGTCATTCGTGGCGAAACTTGAACAGAATAAGTTAACCATCGCGGATGATATTCTATTGATGTGCGGTGATTTCAATTGCCCTAGCGTCAAATGGGTAAGTCAAAATGACAAAGACAATAATATAATGTTACCAACCAACATTGATGGTTACTCCTCCAATATAGTTGATGTATTTGGTTTCATGGAACTGATGCAATTCAATGGTATATTAAATAAACATAAAAAAATACTTGATCTGATATTATGCACTGGTGATAATGTTAGCCATATAATAAGAAATGAAAATCCCTTTGTGATGGAGGATAAGTACCATCCATCGCTAGAATTTCTTTTCACTGTTGAAAGAACAAATTATTTGAAAAATAAGATAATACCATTTACGTTGAACTTTAAAAAAGCCAACTATGATGTGATAAATGACAGATTTGGGGCAGTAGATTGGAATGGTATTCTCCGGGGTTATGTAAATTCTGAAATTGAAACTTTCTATCAAATTGTGAATAACGTTATAGGTGAGAATGTTCCTCAAACAAAGGGAAATAAAAAATTTCCTTTCTATTTCTCCATGAAAACCCTTAAACTTATAAAATGGAAACAAAAAATTCATAAAAAATGGAAGAACTATCAGAACCTCAATGATTATCGTCATTTCAAAAATCTGAGATCACTGTGTAAAAGGTTTATATTTGCGGATCATCTGAATTATTTGAAAAAAATAGAAGATGAAGTTAAAGATTGCCCGGGAAATATTTTCAGACATGTTGCTCGCAAGAGTAAGCATTCCCGTTTCCCTGTTGAGATGACTTTTGGCAGTGAATCAGGTAATAACTCCGGGGATATATCCGAGCTCTTCGCAAGATTTTTCTGTGGGGTGTACGAACCTGAGGAGCTTCAGCATGATTCAGGGTTAGAGTTCAGCCAGAATCTGTTTAGTAGTAATTACTTGCCGGGTATTTTGCTTGAGTTAGATGAGCTATTAGCTGCATTGCAGTCTGTAAATTGCTCTGAAGGGGCTGGACCAGACGGTATTCCACCGGTGTTTCTAAAAAATTGTGCACGGACTTTGTCGGTCCCATTGCTTCACATTTTCAATCATTCTTTGAGTACTGCAATATTTCCGGAAAGGTGGAAGATCACGTCTATAATTCCAGTTTATAAGTATGGTCCGAAAAATCAACTTGAGAACTATAGACCAATAAGCATAATGTCGATTGTTTCTAAGGTTTTTGAGTCGTTAGTGTATAAATATATTTATAATCATACGAAGAACATGATAATCGATCAACAACGTGGTTTCCAAAAGGGGAGAAATCTTGAGACTAACCTTTCGATTTTTTCTGAGTATCTTCAGGCTTGTTTGGATCAACAAATCCAAGTTGATGTTATCTGTACAGACTCAAGGAAGGCTTTTGATAAAATAAGTCACAGAATATTGCTTCGGAGGCTCGCTGAGGTGGGCATATGCGGTGATATGTTGAGATGGATTTCCTCCAATATAAGTAAAAGATCTCAATTTGTGACGGTGAATGGAATTCGATCTGCCACATTCTGCAATACTTCAGGGGTTCCACAGGGCTCGCACCTTGGCCCACTATTTTTCATAGTATATTTGAACACAATTAAAAGGTGTTTCAAAAACTGTATTTTTTTGTTATTCGCTGATGACTTGAAGTTTTACAGAGCAGTCAAGAGAGTGGAGGACTGTGTTCTGATTCAGCAGGACATTGATAGATTGCTGGGTTATTGTGAAGAAAATAGTCCTTTCCTAAATTATGATAAGTGTCACAAAATTATTTTTAGTAGAAATGTACATCTCATAGAACATTCGTATAAATTGGAAAACTGTTTTCTCTCGCAGGTGGACCATATTCTGGATTTGGGGGTGACATTTGATGGGAAACTTTTATTCGACCAACATATTGAAGTCCTACTGAGAGATGTAAATCGCTTGCTCGGGTGGATTCTTCGACAGTGCAGAAATTTCAGAGATAACAAAACCTTTTTAGTGTTATATTATTCCTTCATCTACAGTCGACTGAATTTCGCATCGTCAATTTGGAGCCCCCAGTACAGGTGTTATGTGGAGAGAACAGGCAGGGTCCAGAACAGGTTTCTTAGGTTTCTGGCATTCAAGAATAACATAGTCTACAGTAACCACGAGTACTCACACATTCGAAGGAAATTCTGTATAATGGAACTGAAAAATCGTAGACAGATGACGGATATAATTTTTTTGTACAAAGTTGTCAATGGCTTACTTCGTGTGCCTGAAATTCTGCAGGCAATTCCTTTCAGAGTACCGTATAAGGTTGCGAGGTGGAAACACTTTTTATGCTCCTTTGCGTAGGACGAACAGCGCACAAAATGCACCCATATTTAGGATGATAACATCTTTTAACAACCTTGACAGTGACATAGATCTTTTCAACATACCACTCGGCAGTCTGAAGCGTGGTCTCAGGAGTGTTCTCACATAACAATAAAAAAAATGATAAATTAAATTATAATGATAGTATCGATGGAAATAATATTTGTGTTGGCTTGATTGTATTTTTTTTTTTGTATAAATTTCATGTGTATTTTGTAGTTAAATTGGGTGAGTACTTGTTTTGGGCTCAGCCTGTTGTATTCCTTGTAAAGCATTAAATAAATAAATAAAAGAGGAGGTCAAATTCTTGGGATATCTAGTATCTGGTGATGGAACAAAACCGCTCCCCGAGAAAGTCGTTGCCATCCACGAATATCCCAGGCCAACAACAGCAAAAGATCTCCGGCAATTCCTGGGCATGTTGAACTTCTACAGGCGTTTCATGCCCGGGACTACTAAGACCCAGGAGCCACTCAATGACCTGCTGCAAGGAAACATAAAAAAGAAGACCCCAGTGAATTGGAACGACTACGCTGATGTCGCATTCGCTTTCTGCAAGGAAGAACTTGCAAACGCGACACTTCTGGCATACCATAAATTTGGTGACGAGGTCTCCTTGGTGTGTGATGCATCAGACCACACCATTGGAGCCACACTGCACAAACGGGCAGGCAACGAGTGGAAACCACTTGGATTTCGAAGAAGCTGGCTGGCGCTGAGTGCAAGTGCAGCGCCTACGATTGAGAACTCCTGGCCATCTACAAGTCGGTCAAGTACTTCTACGCTGACCTTCGCGTTCAGTCAAAAGCCCGATCAATGCTCCCCACGACGCTACCGCCAGCTGGAATTCATTGGGCAGTTCACTACTGATATCCGGCATATATCCGGAAAAGAAAACGTCGTGGCAGATTCCCTTTCCAAGGTGGACGAAATCGCAGCACCTCTCGACTTCGAGGCCCTCGCAGCATCCCAGCAATATGACGCAGAACTCTAAGAATTCCGCCAGAAGCAAGATTCTGGCTTACTCTTGCGCCAAGTCACGATACCAAGATCCAACGTTACGGTCTTCTGCGATATATCCACTACGAAGGCACGACCCTTTCTGACAGGTCCATTCCGGAAACCAGCTTTTGACGCCATCCACGGTCTGTCCCATCCAGGCGCTAGGGCCACCACAAAGCTGATGAAGCAACGATACTTCTGGCCCTCCATCTCCAAAGATTGTCGAGCGTGGTCCCGGGTCTGCATCTAGTGCCAGCGGTCAAAAGTGTCACGACATGTTTCATCTCCGATCGGTAACTTTACACCGCCGTCGAGCCGTTTCCAACATGTGCACATCGACCTGATCGTGATGCCATTTTCCAAAGGATATCGGTATTGCTTCACCTGCGTAGATCGATTTTCTCGATGTCCAGAAGCAATACCGCTCCAAGACCAGACAGCAGAAACCGTCGCCCGAGCATTTTACACTAACTGGGTTGCCAGGTTTGGCGTTCCGCTCCGAGTAACTACAGACCAAGGACGTCAATTCGAGTCCTACCTATTTCGCTGCTTGAACAAGCTACTGGGGACGGACCATCTAAGAACAACGGCATACCACCCGGCCACTAACGGAATGGTCGAGCGACTCCACCGTCAGCTCAAAGCTTCCATTAAATGCTTGGATTCTGACACGTGGGTCCACGCACTACCCACTGCACTGCTGGGGATCCGCGCCGCTTGGAAAGAAGATCTCCAATCCACTGCTGCTGAGATGATATACGGAGAACCACTCCGTCTTCCTGGCGAGTTCCTGATTTCAACGTCTACCATAAACCCGGATAACTCCGACGATTTCGTTCGCGACCTGCGCCAGCACTTCACCAAAATTCACTGGAGGACGCTGTAACTCCAAACGAGGCCGACGACGACGAAGGAATTCTCTACTTTTTGCCAGGCGAGATCTCACCTCCGGCGCAACAACCTATCCCACCTGCACCAGCAGAACCAGAGCTTACACGACCAGATCAGGTCAGCAAGTTCGTTTCTCCGAGCGTTTCTAGGCAGAGCTATAATACAATTGGTAACGTTGATCACTAGCAAGGGGGTACTGTGGGGATTACTTCTTCCATCACCGTCAAGGTGGCGCATCTGTGGCGTGATTACTACGCTACGGTCATGGTGGCGCTGCCAACCTCATCAACGCTACGCTACGTCCTTGATACAGAGATACACCACCAGGGGGCTCAACTACTAACGGCAACGGATAGATGGCTCCCCGCAATAGATACCACTCGAAATGGAGTCCCCACCTGGAATATATAGTCGAGGACGCAAACTAAAAGTCAGAACAGTCATAATATATTGCAGTTCTCAAATCTTATAGTGTATATAGGAGTAGGCAGATTGAGGCCTGATTAAACGTCGGCATCGGTAAGTCGTCACGCTGTCCCAAAAATAATATAACATATTGATAGAGGTAGAATTGACTCAGTTTTCGTGTTATTGCAATATAATCTCACAAAAATGTTTCTTCCACTTTCATATTCCTCACTTTTGTGTCTCACCTGCTGCCTGATAGCTCTTCTGAATGCTTTTATGTTGAAAGCTCCATAGACCAATGGATTCATACAGGAATTTGTACAAGCGAACAGAAACAGAAATTCTTGAATACGTTGATCCACCTTTTCAGCTGATTTTTGGTCAATCCAATACCTGAAATCAGTTGCAAAATATGAACTGTCGTTATAAAAATTCATTTCGGAAAAATGAATCTGTTTTTGGCGCTCTTGTTCACCCGAACAGAGTGCCTATCATTTTGCCCGAATGTCTGTAATTTTGGAATATCGAGCCGAAAATGGTCTCAATCGATTGGGTTCGACTCCCTGTTGAAGAATTCGTGGCGAAAGTTGAGTCTGTCCGGCCGGCCGTCCGGCCGTCCCCGTCCGGCCGGCCGGCCGTCCGTCCGGCCGGCCGGCCGTATCCTCTCTAGCATCCAAAAGGAATCAGCTAGAGTTTTCATATTTTCAGAATAAGTTAATTGTCCAAATATCTCGGTCAAGTTCGTTATTGGGCCAAATCCGTCGGATGGTTCAGTAGTTATGAGCATCTGAAATTTTGTTTCCTCAATAACTACTAGAACATCCATCCGATCACGTTGATACTTGGAATGTTATTGAGGGACGCTGAAACGAAACGGCTTGCAAAATTTCGCAGAAATCGTCACTCTAGAAAATTTTTAAAAAATTCCCCAAAAAAAAATGTTCAATACTCAATATCTCCTAAGATTTTATTTAGATTCAAATAAAAATCCGTATATATATTTGAGGTTACCGATATCTTACTCATCCTCAAATTTCATTGTCGTAGCTTTCCCCCTTCTGAAGATATGATCATTTTTTTCATTTACTCAAGAGAAAAATAGAAATGTCATGAAGTCCGAGCTTTGTCATTGAAAGATTTGCCATCACAGATCGATATTCGTTTGACAACTTGCGGACCTAGATATCAGTGTCAGTTGGCGTAATATCAATCAAAATTTTCATAGAATTCATAGAGGTAAATTCGATGTCGTGACGTTGTCAAAATTCAGAAAAGCACAGACGTAATATTAATAAAAAAATTTTTATCATAGAGAAAGAATTTGATGGCGTTGTCAAAACTCAGAAAAGCAATGACGTATGTTTTTAGGAGAAGCATAGAACAAAATTTGGTGAAAATTATGAGTAGTTATTTTCAAATTGAGATAAAGGTTTGTTTATTCATTAGGCTTTCATATTTACATCACATTGTCCCATAGTACGGAAAAAGACTATTGTTCACCCGATCAGAGAGCTTATAGATTTGTTAAGGTTTGAATATTTACTCATAAGTAGGTCAACAAGAGCGCCAAAGCAATCTGACCTCACGTCAGTGCTTACTAAATTTTTGATCACGTCTCTGGAAAAGTGTATTATGCGAGCTCTATGACTCAAGAATATTTCAACAAAAAAATCGCAGCAATGTTGAATTTCTAGTTTATACTAATTTTTGCTTCTCTATGATAGTAGATTTGTAAGAATGTTGGAATTCTTTATGCGAGTTCTGATTTATAAAATCCATTGAATGTTTTATAGATAAGAAACGTAAGAAATGAGTTTTATGCTATTTTCGTGAAACAGTGTGCGTCAAAAATATGGAACAAATGAGTTAAGCAAATTGATAACTTTTATTGATGGCACCACTGTGATGGTGGCATTCTAATGTACACTTCCAAAATCACTAATTTTCTTTCACTCACATAGATTTCACTATTATTTAAAATTTTCTCTCATTTCAGAGAGTCAAAGCTTTTTCTTTTTATTAAATAAATATTAAATATTTGTTGAAACGTTAGTTACAAAATAATACTTGATGATTATTGCCCAACCAATATTTCTTTCTATACGACATCCATCATCAACAATTTCTCGTGAGCAAATATTTAAATAATTTTTCGTACACGGTGATTCATAATATTGCAGATTTGTTATTTTTCTGCAAAAATTGAGAAAAATTGCTATCGCACAATTCTCTTCAGCTAGGAAATATTGCTGTTAAAATTTTTTATGACTCTATTGGGTGTCTGTTGAACTATTTGGCATAAGCATTGCTTTCTGTGAACACTAGCAGTATTCAAATTACCTAATTATTCTCATCTGCACGTGGTCTGTTTACATTGTTTATTGTAGTCGTAAGAATCAGTTGGTTGCGATACGGGGTTCACCATTTAATAAACGTTGTTTTCTAATTATCGCTCATTATTGCAGTATCGATCAGCAGAAATCGATTATTCTCGAATAATTTTAGGTGCTTGATATGTATACATATAGACAGGATGTGTCTTATACGTTGCATACTTTTCTTTGCTACACAGAATGAGTGCTACTTTTCAGACTGTTCGTTTCTAAGTTGTCGCATTTTCAAATGCGCATTGGTCGAACCACTCTATTTCCTATGCTCCGTTTCATTCACTATCCAAGGTGAAATATAAAGGCGAGATATGCATGCAGGTCCGGGTGCGAGGGCGGATCTGTGAAATAATAGCGAGATGTTATCACTGTAACTTGTAATTAGCTGAAAAATAGATATTCTGGAGAGATTGTATGTGTGTTCCGAACGATTCATCTTTCGCTAGGTTCTGTTTACAGGAGGCCACTTACTTCCAGGTTATGTTTTTTTTTTATTCTCTACATTGAATTAGTTGATATTTTCCTGTAAAGAGAATTCATCTTTTTTGCATGTGTGGATTTTCTACCACTTTCTATTTTCTGAGATCTTATTGGATTCGACCAGGTGCCCTAGATGAGAAAGATCTCAAATAATTCAGGTCAGACTATACTTTTGTTTAATGACTTTGTAATAGACTTTACGCTGGAAACTACGTTCGTCTCGAGTTAATATCATCGATAACTTGGGATGTTCAATCTCACTCAAAGTTTATTTTCGTACATGATAACGTAATAAAGCAGAATATTTATATTTGGGGATCAAATTTAGATCCTGTGAAGTGCTTGTAACGTTACAACCGTGGCAATCCCTTTGGTTTTGAATTAGCTGATAATTTACAGTATCGATTTGTTTAACTTATAATTAAGTAGTTATTTTTGTATATCAAACATCACATTACTACTTGGTTATTTAGTGATTAGAGCCAAGGTTAGATCCGAGGTAAGATCATACAAAAAAAATTGTTTATAAATTCAATAAATTACGTGGCGCACATTTTCTTGAATTATTTCTTTTTTTTATTTCTTTTTTTTGCAACCTACCCCACTCTCCGATAGATATAGGGTATAGTTATATATATAACCAAGGATAGTTTTCAAATACTAAATTTTTTTTTTGTTCAGTTACAGTTCAAACGTTATTGACGTCAGGATTATTTTTTGACATCTGAACTGTAACAACTACCACTCTATTGCTGTTTTATTTTCGAAGCTTTGACGACGAGTTGGTAAATGTAGTAACAGATTTTCACAAGCTTACGGTATTTTTCTATCCTACGAGTATTGGTCGCTTGCAGTTTCTTTTGCACTTACATGTTTTTGAACGCTGTCGGGATTTTTCCTGATCTATTATATCAAATATAATAACTGAAAATCGCGGAGATATTCTATTGACGAAGGGTTTAAATAGCGAATGTGAAATAATTAATCAAATTCCATCGCTTGAAAAAATTTTGGAAAATGTATTAGTGTTGAGTAAGGAACCTTTACCAGGAGTTTTCATTGCACGAACGGTCGTGTCCCCAGGAGAAGGTCTTGTAAAAATCATGAAAACGACCTTGGAAAATGTTGTTTTGAAAAATATTCATTTGGAAATAATAAGTGTTGATAAGTTTAACGTCCACAGAGTTAAGACAGATTATAATGATAGGTATGAGAAATTATTGAAACAATTGCCGGAGTATATACAATCAAAAATTTTTGACTGCGCAAAGAATATTCAGATATTTTTGCATTGAGAGACGGTGTTTTGACAGTTAATAATCTTTATAAACAGAAATTGAAATTATCGGACACAAAACCCGTCTACACTAATAATTATAGATTACCAATGGCGCAAACCGGAGTAATAAAAAAACATGTTCAAAACATACTTAAACATAACATTATAGAAACTTCGGTGTCAGAGTAAAATAATCCTATTTTATTAGTACCAAAAAAAGTCACCAACGGGTCAGAAAACCTCACGTCTTGTTTAAGATTTTCGCAACGTAAATAAGAAACTAATTGCTGATAAATTTCCACTTCCACGTATAGATGATATACAGTGCTAGTCAAAAGTACCCTTCCCCCCTCGTATCTTTTGAACTGGTATACTTATAATAATGAAATTTGGAGGGTGGAAATAAACGGATGTAGGCTTCTCAACTGGTCATAACAGGTGAAGCAATAGTCATAAATGACGTCACAAGGCCACTGTGACCAATAATTTTGAATGGGACCCTATGGCAAGTGACAGCTCGTTTGAAAGGTATTGAAAATACCTATTCAGTCATACCAATTTTGTTTGGGTTTCGGCTTATTTTGATTGATAAATTGAAGAAATACGAAAATTATAGTTTCGCATTTAATTAATAAAGGTTTTAAAGTACGCCTCTGGTTAATTGTCAAAAAAGTTGACGTATTTGAATTCTCTACTTGTCAAAAGTTTTACACCTTGAAAATTTACCTAAGGTATTGTTTAACGAGACGTTTAAGTGTTTACATGGGCAAAATGGTACGTACTGTAGCCGACAAAGTAGCAGCTATCTTAATAATTGGTGAATGTAGAAACAATTTCCATGCAGCGGAACGACTGTTTAATGAGAGGTACCCCGATCGCCCTATATCGAGAGTTTATTTGAGGGAGTTTCTTCGGAAGTTTGAAGCATCAGGTAGTGTTCAAGATGCCAAACGATCTGGTCGACCAACAATTAATGATGACATAAAAATTGACATAATTGGAGAAATGGTAATAAACCCTACTTCTTCCACAGCCCAAGTTGCGTCTATCTGTGAAGTCAGTCAAAGGACAGTACATAGGGTGTTGGCTAAAAACAAATTCCATCCATACAAATTTAAAATGGTGCACCAACTTTCAGATGATGACCCCGATCGAAGACTAGAATTCTGTGAAACTATGTCCAATAAAATGAACCAACAACCAGGCTACATACAGACAATTTGTTTTAGTGACGAAAGTACTTTCTTTCTCAATGGACATGTTAACACTCAAAATGTGAGGTATTGGAGTGACACAAATCCTCACATCTTTCGTGAAAAACATACTCAATTTCCAGAAAAAGTAAATGTTTGGGCAGGTATTTTGGGAAACCACATAGTTGGGCCTCTTTTTCTCAATGCTAACTTAACCGGTGAATTGTATCTGGAGATGTTACAAAATGATATTGAGGCGTTAATTTTTGAAATTCTAGAAGATAATCCAAATGAATTCGACAACTTGGAAATAACGTTTCAACGAGATGGTGTTCCTGCACACTATTACGGTGCAGTAAGACGTTACCTAGATGAAGAATATCGTGGTAGATGGATTGGACGACGAGGTTCGATCGAATGGCCAGCTCGGTCACCGGACCTTACACCATTAGATTTTATTCTATGGGAGTACTTGAAACCTAAGGTTTACGCTACAGCACCTGACAGTATTGCCATTTTGAAACAACGAATTGTTGAAGAATGTAGGGCAATTTCTGCTGACACACTGGGACGAGTACGACAAGAGTTCAGCAAAAGGATGCATTACTGCCAGGAAGTAGATGGAGCACATTTTGAACACTTATTATAACAACTGGTTCTTAAATTTTTATTTACTAAATGCGAAACTACAATTTCCGTATTTCTTCAATTTATCAATCAAAATCAGCCGAAATCCAAACAAAATTGGTATGACTGAATATGTATTTTCAATACCTTTCAAACGAGCTGTCGCTTGCCATAGGGTCCCATTCAAAATTATTGGTCACAGTGGCCTTGTGACGTCATTTATGACTATTGCGTCACCTGTTATGACCAGTTGAGAAGCCTACATCCGTTTATTTCCACCCTCCAAATTTCATTATTATAAGTATACCCGTTCAAAAGATACGATGGGGGAGGGGACTTTTGACTAGCACTGTATAAGATCAGCTGGGTAGAGCAAAATTGTTTTCTGTTTTTGACTTATACTAAGGATTTCATCATATTGAACTAGATGTAGATTTCCGTGACATAACTTCATTTAGTACTGAATCAGGTTCCTACAGGTTTACAGGGTTACCCTTTGGCTTATCCGTAAGTCCCAATAGTTTTCAAAGGATGATGATGATCGCTTTAGCAGGACTAACTCCAGAAAAAGCATTCCTTCACATGGACGATCTAATTGTAATAGGATGCTCTGAGGACCATTATTTGAAAAATTTGAATGAAGTTTTTGAAACTTGTCGGAAATTCAATCTGAAATTGAATCCAGAAAAATCCAATTTTTTTAGAAACGAAGTACTATTTTAAAGCCATAAAATTACAGACAAGGGAATTCTGCCGGACGATTTTAAGTTCGAAGTTATTGATAAATATCCAACACCAACAAATGCAGATGAAGTTAAAAGATTTGTCGCGTTCTGTAATTATTACCGAGGATTTATTCCTCGTTTTGCGGAAATAACGCAACCATTAAATCAGTTAACAAGAGAAGGTAACCTATTTAGCTGGACCAAATTATGTCAAGGATCTTTTGTTAAACTTAAAGAAGCTCTCATCAAACCACAAATTTTGAAATATCCAGACTATAGAAAACAATTAATTTTGACCAGGGATAGTTCAGATATAGCATGTGGGGCTGTGCTCTCTCGAATTATTGAAGGGCAAGATTTCCCAATTTCTCATGGATCCAAAGCCTTTACTAAAGGAGAATCATATAAACATACAATTCTTAAAAAGCTCACAGCGATTCATTGGGCTGTCAAACATTTTCGGTACTATTTGTACGGACAAAAATTTTTGATAAAAACTGATCATAAACCTTTGGTTTATTTATTTTCCATGAAAGATCCAAATTCTAAATTAACACGTATGCGATTAGATTGGAAGAGTTCAATTTTGAAATTGAATATATAAAAGGTAGACAAAACGTTTGTGCAGACGCATTGTCCCGGATATACATTGATGACCTTAAGGGGATAAATAATAACACTTCTCAATCTCAATTGATTACAATCACAAATCCATTGTTAAGTAAAGTTGTTTTACTTTAATTTTCTCTTATTTTATTTCATTTTTGCTAAAACTGGTATAAACTAGCATATCGCCCAGTAACCGCTTGACGTTGAGTTCATATAGTATACGGGGATACTCGGCTGTATTGTCATTATTTTATTTTTATATTTTAATCTTCTAAAGAAGATGATAATCACATTTCTTGGTCCAAAGATTTTCAAAATATCTCTCTGGATTTGAATAAATTCATTTATATTCATAGAGAGTGATTGGTAACATCCTGTTATGAGTATGTCCCCCTGTTCCCCGAACTTTAATTTCATTTTGCGAAATTTGACAGTCCATGGCAACAATCTGGCCATCAAATTCATAATCATCCCTTATTTACACTATAACTACATCGTTTTGGTTTTATTCTCCTTCATTATAAACTTAAGGGTCAAGCAATTTACAAGTCTCAGTCAGTACCACGCAATCAAAATCAGAGTCCAATTCTTCAAATATATTTTTAAATCTTCAATATTCTTACTTGAACTATAAATGTCATTATGATAATCGTGATTATGAATCGTGTTCCTCTTCTATTTCAAACCAGGTTTACTGAAAGTAAACGTTCCTAAGTTATCAATTTCAAATTCTCTCATATATTGATCCATTCTTCATACAACTCAGGACTAATCAAAAATAGTTGGTATGAATACATATGAAATGTGTATTAGATACTTTTTGTGAGTTCTCCGTGTTCATGTTGTAGCAGGATGTCCTTTGGGTGTATCATTTAATGATATCTGCAGGTCTTACTCGGTTTAATTTTATGTTCTTATTCCTGTTTTCTACCTTGACTGGTGTATTTGGAATCTCCCAGTTCAGCTTGGATCAATGAAATTTTAGCGGGTAATACGGTTTCATCTTCTTTTATCTCAAACCCTTTCGAGGAAGGGGTGGGTGGTTCACTTCAAATCTGTCCCGTTGTTTTGACCGGAAATTCTCTCTCTCTTTTGCTAGGGCTGCTCTGCGTTCCTATAGCTGAGTATATATTGTCTTCTTCAACAACTCTTATGGTGGCCCTCTATGAGTTGCCCCTTCCCTCCCTCTTCCTATCTTTCAATTCTTTCTCCAAGAATTCTTAACCGACAAAAATTTTGCTTTCCTTCAATTTATGGCTGTTTTTAAATAGTTCGAGATATTTCCGGTGGGATGTGAGGGTCAGTAAGGTAGGTCTTGTGTAGTAACTCCGTTTTCCTAATCGTAATACGGTCACTATTTCGGATTTTTCCAGTAATACCTTCAACCTCTCTATCACTAGTTCAATTCTTTTGGCTAAACTTTTCGAACGATAATAAGTATCTTCGGGTATACCATAAAATATCAGGTTGTTGATAATGGCCTTTTTCTCAATTTTACCTAATCCATTTTTCAGTTGTTAATTTTCTTCTTCAAGATTTTTCTCTGGTATTTTACACCTCAGTATGTATGAAAGTTGACAAATTTTATATTGCTTCCTCAATTTTTTAGATTCTATGCTTAAGTATTTACACATTTACATATCTTTTATGGATATCACTGATTTATCCATCTCTCCGACGAAAATATTCCGGGACGACTATGGTTCTCACTTCACCCACTAGCTACACGGAATGATTTATTATTTTGCTTCGTTTTTCTGCTAATCGAATAGTTTCTTTTTATTCTACAATTTCAACTCAATATCCCTTTACGCCTCAAACTGACCTAGTCTTCAGAAAATATATACTACTTGAGAAGCTCCAAAATTTGGAATGGATTGAAATTGGATAGAAATTTCTTCAAGGAATACATATTTCTTCAGTTCGAAAACAGTTATATGTAAACGAACTATGTATAAAATTATTTGAGGGTAGTGCGGAATTGGAATCTCACTAGCATGTTTGAGATTTATCCATACTCACCAGATACACATTATGTAGTAGGGAGTCCAACAAACGAAAAAGGCACATACTATCGTTATTGTCAATTTCAATGTCTTGATTTTTGCTTTACTCAGGAAGGGTAAGCTGGATCTGGTTATACTGTCTGTAAAGAAAATTGTCATATTTAATTTCACAAAAACTGTTTCCAAGTATACCGCCAATAGTTAAACTAAAGCAGTTGGATTAGAATGCTCAAAAATAGGAGAGAAAAAACTGGCATCATAAATCAACTCTCTGATATGCTTTTGTGGACTGAAATGAAAAGTGCCTTCCAGCGAGAAATATTGCTCACGCAAGTTCAATCTTCAACTCAGATTTAGAAGGTGTAAAAAATCGAAAATTTCTAACTCTGTCGATAGTAACTGGCTGTTGCTTTAGATGAATGGGCATTTATTTGTTCGAGAAGGTTCTATTATACGTTATTAGGTGTAAGCAGATGATTTATAATTCAATTATTATTTAAATAAAGGATCTTGCAACAGGAACTTTGTTTTTTAGTTGTGGCCACACCTACCACATGAACGCATTGACAATTGTTTTTTTAGTCATATCCGTAGTAGATGCTTTGATAATTGTTACAATGAATTTGACTTCGTTGAAAAATCGCATCAAAATAATTTGAAACCACTATAAAGATGGTGGTTCTGTTAATTTCCTTAAAATTCTTTATATTTTCGGACAACATAATCGACCTTCTAAGAATTCGGTCGCTGAATTTGAGTCGATGGGCTCAGTACAAAATGTGCCAACACCAACGCGTGTTCGACTAAGCCGTTCAACTGAAAACATCACAGCCGTCAGCCACAATGTTGAAGAAGATCCAAATTTGTCAATTTCTCGACCTTCTCAACATCTTGGGTTATCCCAAACCACCACATGGCGAATTTTGCATAAGGATTTGGCAACTAGTGTAAGAATTAAAGCCGACCGACCACTCATATCGCCTAGACTGCTTCAATTTATTCTGGAACACTCCTCTGGTTTTTCTGAGAAATTCATTTTTTCAGCCGAAGCTTATTTCCACTAGTCAGGGTACGTCAACAAGCAAAATTGCCGCATTTGGGTTTCTGAATATCCTAGAGAGATTATTGAGAAGCCTTTGCATGTCCAACAAGTCACTGTATGGTGCGCTATTTGGTCTGGAGGTGTCATTGGGCCGTTTTCTATTTCTAAGATGAGGGTGAAAATGCATAAACGGTCAATGAATTACCCTATCACGAAATAAAAACAACTCAATTTTGGCCTATCATTGATGACATGGATATGGGCATTTTAATTGATGAACAATTGAATTGGCAGAAGCAAGCGAATTCAGTCTGTAGAAAACTAAGCAGCTCATTTTATGCTATAAAACAATTGTAAAATATTCTACCTAGACAATCACTCTTTGTAGTTTATTATTAGCTAGCATATTCTCATATAAGCTACAATACAGTTTTATGAGGAAGTGCATCATTATCAGAAGATTTTTTCATTGCTCAGAAGAATCTGATACGCCTTATATTCGATATGGACCCCCGGGAGTCCTGTAGACCCACGTTCATACATCACAAAACATTAAGTTTTCCTTGCATCTTTATGTTGAATACTCTTCTATTTGTTAAGAAGAACTCTGAAAATCTCAAAAAATGCTGCGTGTTCCATAAACATGACACAAGATACAAGAGCACTTTGGAATATCCAATTCACAGGAATTCAAAGTTCCAAAAATCACAATTGTATAGCGGCATTAATCTCTTCAATCACCTACCTGAGAGATTCAAGACATTGCATTCCGGGACCACTGTGAGTATGTTTCGGGAAAACTAAATAGTGTGGTTTATATGTTCAGAAACTTGCGCACTGTTTTGGACGAAAAGCTACTAGTGTCGCTCTATTATGCCCACGCAGAGTCGCGATTGAGGTATGGCGTCGTTTTCTGGGGTTGGTCATCTCTTGCATATAAGGTGTTTATATCACAGAAAAGATTGATTAGATGTATTATGGCTCGTGTTCCCAGTACATATTCTTTTCAAAAAGTTTGGGATACTAACACTTCCAGGTCTTTTTGTGTTGGAGATATGTGTTTATGTTTTTAAAAATAGACAAAATTTCAATTTGGTGAAGGACAAACATGCTGTCAATACTCGTCAGCAAAATAATTTGTATGTTCCTTTCAATGAATATAAGAATGGATGTAAGTCACCTGATTCTTTGGGGCCACAATTCTTTAACAAATTGCCGAAAAATGTAATCGAATCACCAAGTTTGAAGATATTCAAAAATAGATTGAAGAGCATATTAATTGAAAAATGTTTGTATTCGGTTGACACATTTTTGCAGGTTATGTAATCGAACTTATTTAAATTGTTTTATTTTGACTATTTCTATACAAAATTGTTCTTGTCAGAAAGGAAAATAAAGATTATTATTATTATTATTATTATTATTATTATTATAATGTTTTAAAAAGAAAAATTGAAGAAGTTTCTCTTGATCAACTGCTTTTATAGTGTTAGGGAATTTTTGGATTTCAAATTCAATCAATGAAGAATTTTGAGTTTCGTTTTTCTAATTTTATATAACTTCAAATTGTTCTTTCCGTTTTATATGAATATGAATTGTTATTTGTAGAACCATATGATCTGTCCCATACAATGGTTGTTTGTCTGAAGGAATGTAATAAATTTATTCTTATTCTTATTTCTTTTATCACTGACATGTGAATTCAACAAGACGATGCCACTTGTCACACAGCCAATGAGACGATCAATTAATTCATTGCAAACCAATTTTGCTGATCGCATAATTTCACGAAGTTCAGCTGATAAATGGCCAGTTAGATCGTGTGATTTAACACCACTGGATTATTCTTGGTAGGGTTATCTTAAGGAAAATGGCTATACGGAGCGAATCTAAACGATTGCAGTCTTAAAACTCAAATACTATGATGTGTTGCCTGAATAAACCCGACTTGCCAGAAAGGGAATGAAAATTTCGATGAAAGACTTTACTTCTGACAGCGTGGTCGTGGTTGACACTTACCAGATATAATTTTTTATTCACAATTTTGCCGAATTATTTTTGTAATACAGCACCCATGTTCATCTGAACATAAAGGTTATCCATTGCACCTATCATCTGTCATTTCTCAAATATTTGGATACGCGGATACCAATCAATTTGTCTGGGCTCATAGATGGAAAATCTGATAAAAATCAATTTAATGATACGGTTTGGCCATAGAAATACTCTGATGCTAATCTCAACTTTGGCAAGTTACTTACTACGAAAATACAAACGAAATTGTCCAACAAGAGAGCCAGAGCTACTCACTCACCGTCAATGTCACCGCCTTTACGAAAGATATCTCATTGAGAATAAGATGTAAAAATTTTCTTGTTGAGCACTTATGATATCACTGTTCAATAAATTTAATGGGATGATTGAAGATCATCAGAAAACTAACATGAATTTCGTCTTAACTCTTTTTTCACTTTGATACATAGCTGATATTATAATTCTAAAAATCAATTTTGAATTGATCCTACCTTCGGGACGACCGTGCCTTTGTTCAATGAATTGAAAGTACTATACGTATATATATATATACATGTGAGCATCATGACGTGAGGACGCGGTATTTGTTGTTCCCAATATACTAACAAAATCGATCGCTACGATGTTTCTATAAATTGTGAAGATTTTGAATATAGTTATCACATAAAATATGTAAACTTAACAGTTGAGAAGTCGGTACTCTCAAGTCAAGTAGTCTACTTACTAAAAGGCGGTCGTCATTTCTCCATGTGTCACAACTCAGTCCAGAAACGATTGCAATTGAGTTACAAAATTTTTTTAACCAACATATGCAGAATGTCTTTTGCGAAAAACTTAATTCGAAACAACCTGACGTATACTCTTCTTTCAAAGTGTCACTGCCTATGGACTACTTGAACACGGTTATGAATACTGAATTCTGGCCCGAGGGAGTTACTATAAATAGGTTTTTTATAAGGCGATCCCAACCTGTGGTCACATGCTGAACAATAGAGCTAGCACAAAGCAGCATAGTACAAAATGTAACAGGAATGTTTTTCCTATTTCATAAAATAAATTGAAAGTGCTACAGTTAAGTGTACAATGCATAACTAATAAGTTAGAAAATCTTGAAGTTCTTTTCGCTGATAAGCGTGCTGACATTGTTGGCGTTGCTGAGCATTGGTGCTGTCTTGATGCTATCCAAACGATGACCATTTCAGGATACTGCTTAACCGATTGCTATTGCCGCTCTTCTATGGCACATGGTGGATCTATGGTTTATATTCGGGATGGTGTGCAAGTGAGAATACTGTGCGTATCGGGGTTCTCCGTGGAGATGCAAATTAAGGTGAGTGGAACTAAAGTGCTCATTCAAAGAGTTCGTTTGGCCATTCTCAGTGTGCACCTACCATACTCTGGTGATTTCGTAGTGTTTATGGATGCAATGTCTTCGACTTCAAGATATTGTAACAGTGTAGCAGATAAAATATTGGTTTGTGGTGATTTAAATGTTGATTTCCTGAAATCTAGTTGTTATAATGTTGAGTTATTTATAGATCTACTTGAATATTTCAATTAAGATTTTTCTTCACAAGAGCCTACTAAAGTCTTTACAGATCTCACAGGGCGCACATCTGTATCCAAAGATGACTATATTTTGAGGGATGCCGATATATCATCTTTTACGGCCAAGGTATACAAAGCTCACCTTAGGGATCATCGAGCACTTTCCTTAGAAATTTTTGTTGATCCTAATCCGGTTACATGATAGGGGTCGAGAATGGTCAGAAATTTAAGCCAATATAATCTAGATGACTTTGTCTACCGTGTCTTAATGTGTGAATTTCCAGGGGTGTATGGATCCCTGGATGTGGACCGATGTTTCGGCGAGTTTGTCAGTGTGATCCAGAGGACATTTGAGGTGTGTTGTCCACTTTTTAAGTGTGCTTCTTCTGATGTCCCCACTAAAAAGTGGATTACTCAAGAGATTGTATCAGCTAAATGCGAACTGAGATTCCTCCACTGGTTACGTGCACATATTGCCTGTCAGACCACCTATGACTTGTATACGGGAGCCAAATCCTCGTACAATTCTTCTCAGTTAGACAGGCAAAGTTGAATTACCATAAGGGACTGACTGAAAAATCAGACAATAAAAACAAAGCAGTGTGGACTCTGGTGAATGGTGAATGTCGAGAAAGTAGGGGACGTCGCCTCATCGAACTTCTGGTTGGGGTGTCATCTACGTTGATGCTAGGGATCTGTCCCCAATGTTCGCAGATTATTTCTCCACTATGACCGAAAGAACTCTACATACTTATCATAAAAACTCACTGTCCTCCTCTTTCACTTTATCGCCAATGAATAACTCAACTTTCTTCTTCCATCCTGTGATGGAATTTCAGGTGGTTCATGTAATAAAATCTCTAAAAAATAAAAAAAGCAGTGAAGTGGATTTTATTGCTGGAAAAAATTTAGAACTTATTGTGGCTGACATTGCTCCGCATCTTGCCCATATCATCAACCTTTCCAAGTCTAGCGGCAAATTTCCCGCTGATCTTAGAAAGGCTATTGTCATACTAAGAAGAATGACTTAAACCATATCGCTAGCTACAGACCCATTTCTGTTCTTAGTGTCTTTGCAAAGGTTTTCGAGAGAATTGTGCTAGACAGGATGATGAATTTCCTAGAAAAATATCAAGTACATGACACTGCTCAGCACGGTTTTCAGGTGGACCGCTCAACTGAATCCGGAGCTCTATATCTGGGAGAGTTTTTTTATGAATACCTTGATAATGGCTTTTTTGTGGCAGGATTATTTTTTGACCTGTCTCGGGCATTTGAGAGTCTCACGTTCCATTTCTTAGTCGACAAGTGCTACAATCAAGGATTCAGGGGTGTGTTTTTGAGGTGGATATCCAGTTATCTCGAGGGTAGAACGATGACCGTCAGGGTGGATGGCTCGATTTCGGATGAGAGTGAGGTGAATCTGGTTGTCCCTCAGGGTTCAGTACTGGGTCCTCTCCTGTCTTAGTTTCATAATTGATTTATCTTCTTACTTGAAAAAGATGACGAGTTCTGTAGCAACCAGCCAGGACATCCTTGTCCTGTTGAGACAAGTGAGAATTATTCTGTTCGTCGATGACACCTCGGCAATTGTTACTGCGCGGGCCTTTGGTGAACTACAGAGGTTGGGTAGTCTTTTAGTAGGGTACTTCGTTGAGTGGTATAGTTCTTACTCAATAATGATGAAATTCAAAAAGGATTTTGCGCATGGTATTCAATGTCGCGCTGAAATCCTCCTGTAGGAGAGTTTTCGTTGAAAATGGTCTTCTAAATCTAGCCTCGATTTTTATTCTGAAATATCTAATTTATACAAAAGAAAATGAATGTGACCTGACTTAACTTTCTAGCTTTCATAGCTATGGTACAAAGAATGAAGGATTACTGTGTATGCCAAAGCATAAGATATCTGATTCGAATCCTCACCAATGTATCAATGCATAAAAATTTTCAATCACTTACCTAAATTTACACGAATTCTTAGGATTAATGAATTTTAAAAAGCAATCATTTTAGTAAGTAAGTAAGTCTTTTCATGAGTATTTTTTTAATTTTTGTGAGTAATTTTCTTTATTGTGGTTCATTTGAGTTATCCTATACAAATTTCTGTTCGTCTGACGGAAGGAATAAATTATTATTATTATTGAATCCTGTCATCGATCAAGGAAAAGATAAGATTTGATGTTACGGGTAAATAAGGAAAGGACTTTTTGGGACACGTTGTTCAGTCAGAGATGATTGCAGAATTTAGGTTGATTAGTGCATCAGTAATTTTGATTGGTAGTTGAATTGATCAATAGAAATCACCGGCTGAAACCGGGATTAACTTAAGCGGGACTACAAGGTATGTTTTTAAGTAAGTACCGTTTTGGAATTAAAAAAAGTCGTGTGAAGATATCGAAATAATTTTATTTTTACATGAAAGCCTGTATCTTAATCTACTTTTCTACTTGTCATAACGTGGCACTACTTTATGTATAACCTCCTCATAAAATTCTGCCGCCTGACTTGTTAACCACTGTGTCACAAATGTTTTGATTTCATTATCGTCTTGTAGACGCTGACCGCCCAGGTGTTTCTTCAAGTGCAGGAACACATGGTAGTCGCAGGGCATCAGATCAGTGC
The DNA here is from genome assembly GCA_030674115.1 of Micraspis discolor. Lineage (NCBI taxonomy): Eukaryota > Metazoa > Arthropoda > Insecta > Coleoptera > Coccinellidae > Micraspis > Micraspis discolor. The sequence continues at coordinate 97,320 of JARTUT010001366.1, read as the reverse complement.
TCTATGAAGGATAACCTAGAGTTTTCCATCGAAAAGATTTGATGACATCTTTGGTTTGATTAGCCGTTCTTCATCATTCACATTTGTGGGGCCATCTTTAAATGCTCTCACCCATTTCCCCACTATGAATATCGATCGGTTTTACGCCTTTTGCACTAAGAAATCGTATAATAGACCGTACTTCACAATCAGCGGGACTCACGATTGTCGAAGGCATCTTGAACACTCAGTAAACAACGTAAACAATGAATAATCAGACTGTAATAGCGTCAGTGCGTAGACAAGAGATGCAGGTAACCAGCTCGCATGCGCGGAACGCCGACCGTAGCGTTACGGCGGCGTAATTGCAAAACGGTACTTATTTAAAAGACATGCCTCGTATAACCACCGCTTGAGAAGATTATAACTTAACTTATGAGAATAGAAATATTTGTTCCTAACAACAGTTTCAACTGAAATTCATCTTTTATTGTTGAACCATAATACCATAATTTTTTACGTTACTGTTTATACATGGTGTCCATAAATTCAACGTACAAATGAAAATAGGGAGATTCCTTAAGTGAGTTTAAAGAAAAAGTCCCATAAATATGTGGACCTAAATTTTGAGTTTTCGTGATAGAGAGTGTTGAAGTTTGAATGTTTCTTAAGTTTTTTTCTCAGAATATCTACACTTTATATGATATTTAATTGAAATTTACCATAGATATATCATTTGAAAGTTCACATCACGTGATATGGCAATTTCGACAGCAGAGCTACATAGTGATATTTTTCTGGAACATACCTACTATAATACAAAAACTTGAAATATTCAAACTTCAACACTCTGTCTCGCGGAAACGAAACGTTTGTGACCCATGTTTATGGAATTTTTTGTCGATAACATTAATATATTTCTCCGCATGCGAAAGAGGCCGGTGTTCAGGGAGAGTCGTAATTGTTGGAAAGAATTAACTGAACAACTGGCTACTTTTGTTATAATATATAATAATTAAAATGCCTTGAATTACTCTGAATTGGAGTACTCGAATTTCAATGAAAATATATGTCCAATTCTGTCTGAGATTTTCTCTTTCATACGCCATATTTTTTTGATGAAGTTTTTTTTGCATGCATTTGTCGTATCTTCTAATCTGATTCGCGTAAATCTATGTCAAAACTTACAAACGCTATTCTTCCATTCCCAAAAGAAGTCACTGAAAAAAAGGTGTTTTATGTTTAGACTCCAAAATTTTTATATTGCCAAATCTACTTAGTTATTGGGTATTCAGGTGTTAATTCAACGTTGTATAATGTGCAACTTCTTAATCCGGAGTAAACACTGATCCTAGGATTCCATAACACCGGGATTACTATTCAGTTGAACAAATGGAAATTGCAGTTCAGGACTTGATGAGGTTATCGACTATTTTTGTTTTTCGGTGAGATGGAGAAAGCTCCTTTCAATTCAGTTAGTGATGATATGGAAAGTGAAGTGAATTTATCTGATCAACTTATATTCACCTTCTTGATGCTTGCTTTATGACGACTTCCGAAGGCCAGTATTCGTTTTCTCAACCAATTAAATACAGTTACGAACGAGAAGAGTCGCAAGTATAATTCACATCAGATGAAGGATGTAGCCAATAGTCATAAAGTAATGAGTTATTGTGTTACTAAGCGGTGAGGGCATCATTCTTTGTAATTTATATGTATCAAAGTAGACTAAACATACTGTACAACACAGAGTTTCATAAAATTGAACGAGCAAATATAAGGAAAATGAACAATTTAGAAGAATGTAGTATCCCCCAAATAAAATGCCAGGAAACACTCTTGTAAAATTTGTCGAATAAAGAATTACCAAGAACAGTTTAAAGTCTCTCATCGAAGTTCATTATACCAATTCCAAAATAAGATAATGACATTGACCACATAATAGTAGACACCGAAAACATACTTGAGGCCATACCAATCGAGAGAAAAGGAAGACAGAGAGCAAAGGTTATAAATGCAATGACAAATTATGTAAAAAAATACCTATGAAAGCACAAAAACACAAAAATGGTTCAAAGATACGAAAACGTTCCTGGGAGAAAACAAAAACTTGCTCTTCCTAAATAGTGACAAGAGTGCAGTCACAGTAGTAATGGAAGAACAAAAATACGACGAAAAAATAAATGTTTTACCTAATTCAAGAGACTTTGAAATAATTTCTGAAGGTCCCACTCAACAAAATGGAACAAATACGTAGAAAAACTTGAAAAACAAACACGCATATAAAAGAAATGTCCAAGGAAATAAAAATATACAATTCTGTTGCTCCAAGAATGTATGGAAACCCAAAATTACATAAGACTGGTTACCCTATGAGACCCATAATATCAAGTATAAACAGCCCATTAAATACTTCATCGAAATTTATTGCTGATATTTTGAAGAAGGCTTATGATGATATTAACGAATATTATGTCAGAGACACTTATAACTTTGCATCATCGATGAATAATTTAAAACTGCCTTAGTGGTACTCGTTGATTTCTCTGCATGTCGTCAATTTCTTCAGGATAAAAACGATATTATGAGGGTATTGAAACAATATTGGAATCGAACACACAAATTTGAAGAAGGAACTGTTTCTGGAGATTACACATTTCTTGTTGAAAAATAACTATGGTATTTTTTGTGGTGAATATTATATTCAAAAGTTTGGCTGTGCAATGGGCTCAAAACTAAGTCCAATACTGGCCCAACATGTCATAGACCATTTCGTTGAATGTTGAATATAAAAGTTGCCGTTTGAAGTGCCATTTCTAAAGAAATTCGTGAATGACATCATTACGTCTGCACCAGAAGAAGAAACCCAAACCATATTGAACTCCTTCAACTCTTATTCACAGAATCTTATATGCAATTCACATTAGAGGTAGAAGATTTCATCCAGAGTGTTTTGGACACCAGAGAACATAGACATAAAGAAGGAATAAAACTACAATGGTACAGAAAAGAAACAAATTCTGATGAACTGATGCACTAGAATTCTAACCATAAAATAAAAATGAAAAAATAAATATAGTAAAATAGATGAAATAAAAAATTATCAGGACTAAAAAATTATCAGGACTCATATCAACAAAAGGGAATGAACAGATTGTCAGAAATAGTAAAACAGAATGGATACCCAAATTTTGCTAAATAAATTACTGTATGCCACTCACACAAAAAACACACAACAGCAAAGAAACGAAACAACAATAGCATAAACTAAAATATTTAGTGGGCGATCTGAATTATATTATTCATTTAAGTAAACCAATAAATACTTTAGAGGTGTATACAGGTGTGGTCGAATTAAAAAAGACGGAACTGGGGACTATCCAGAGAAGGAAAAAGTGGAACAGTTGAACTCTAGACGCAAACTCTAAGTTTAGACGCGGAGAAAAGACGTTAGACGAAAGACGAATAGACGTTTCGCGAGTTCAGAACTTTAAGCCGAAATTAAGAACTTAACGATCGTTGTAGAATTTAGACGAAGAACTCAGTATCGACCTTTGTATTTATATATTAGTCGATAATCTTATTTATTTCTTAGTGGTGTAAATAAACTTGCAAATACGAAAGCCGTGTTTATTTCGATAACGTTAGACGTTATCTGTAGGCGAAAATCTATCATATCCCTTAGACAATTGATAAAAAAGCCTACATATTTCATGATGAGAATGTAAAAATCGCCGTGTTCAATGGAAAATTTATACATAAAATTAGAAGACCCAATACCCAATCTTCTCCAAGCTGTGTATGAAATTGAGGATGCAAATTGTGAAGGAAGATTCATCGGACAAACCTCTCAATGGTTAAAGAGCAGGCTAGCGTTACATAAATCTGATATGAGAAAACATCATGAAAGATGCGAATTAGCTACACATGCAGTCAATACCGGTCACAGAATTAATTTCGAGGATACAAAGGTCTTGACAATGAAAAAATTATTATAACCGCTCTTTATTGGAGATTATAGAGATAAATAAATGGAAAAACACAATTAACAAAAAAACCGATACCAACGAATTAAGTATAATATATAAATATTTGCTGAAGCACAATCAAAGGAACTTAGTATTTGTCCATGGTCCTGTGGATGGTTTATTAGGTTAGGCAGTTGTCATAAATGATGCATGAGGATGGTGAACGCCAAACTTTGAAAGCAGTACACGCACCTGATTGCCTTGAGCTCGGTGTTGGACCACTTAACCATCCCAAAAGAAAAGGCTGTGCTTGGCACTGTCCATGTGATTATTGCCGTGAACATGGCCTTAGAATTGAGTCTGCTAGCGGGGACTTTCTTAACTCGGTTGAAAAACTTATTGTGGAGACTTCTTTTTGCTCTGATTTTCTCATTTCCAGTGCCTGTTTCACACCCAGGTATTTATAATTTTCATCTGGGCCCAGTTCTTTTATGTCCAATTATTCTTCAAGGAACATCTCTCCTCTACTCATAAACCTTCCTCCCTTGACGTGGAGCACCGCGAACTTGTCCAGACCCATTTACATGGTTTGTGTGAAGAAAGAGACAATTCTTAGGATGCTTTTCAGCTGTTCATCATTCGCGGCGCAAAGTTTGAGGTCGTCTACATACATACTACAGTTGGTGGGTCATTTTTGAGTTGGACCTGGTATCGATGGTATATACGAATCTTTTGTTATTTAGCATCTTACTCAGGAAATTGAGGGATATGCAGAACCATAATATGCCCAACTTATCTCCTTGGAATATACCAGTCAGTATTTTTATCTCAAGTGTTGTTTTATTACCACCAATCAAGTTGGTTCTCCAGGATGTCATCATAGGTCATTTCGATACTCCTTACACTTTTAGGACCTTCAGAAGAGACAAATGCGGGACCAAATCAAAGCCCCTCCTGTGATCGATCCATGCGATCGAGATATTCTTCAGTTTTTTCCTTGCCTGCTTTATTATTATATGATACCTAGTCAGCAGTTCTTTGCAACTCTGAACATCCTTCCTGCTTCCATAGATATTTCGTTATTATTCCAGTAAGTATCTTATATATGGTTGGAAGACATATAATTAGCCTATATGCTTTTGCGTCTGGTGTGATATTCCTTTTGGTATCATGTGGGTGACTCCCAAGGTGAGAAACTTAGGTGAGGTTGATGGATCTGCAAGGTCATTATGAAACACTATGGCCAGTTTTTGCTGTGTTAACCTAAGATTTTCCATCAATAATTGTGCAGCCTATCAGATCCAGGAACTGCCCATTTGCTAATTTTTTTCAAGGTCGCGTTTATGTTATCCCTAGTTATGTGTCAGTCTTCCATGTCGTACCTCACAGTTTCCCTTTCAGCGTCCTTTATCCAGAACGCTCCATCAACATGCGTTTCGTGTCATTCCCAGATCTTCTTCCATATCTCATACATTTCTTGTTCATCTGGATATACCCCCTTCACGGTTTCTCTGGCTTCGAGTGTGCGGAAAAACACTCTGGGGTTCTTATAGTATAACTAATTAATTTGATATCTTTGCACTCAGGCATTGTATTGCTTTAAACGCTTTCCTCACGCTTTGATTTTTTGTTTCACCTTATCGCACAAAATTATCAGCTGATCATTGATTTGCTGTTTCGTCCCATGCGTTTTGATACGTGATTCAGATTCAATCTGCCTTATAACTTTCATGAGTTTCCTGCTGTGATTCTCTGTGTTGAGGTAGATATTTAAGATGCCAATTCTTTTTCTAATATCTTTTTTTGTCTTTCCAGACTCAGTTTTCACGGAAGAGTTGTTCTTGTACTACGCACCGAGCGAGACTCGCCTACTTTTACTCCTAGGTCTTCACATACCCTGACGGCACCAGCATAGACACAAGCAACCATCTCCCTCAAAGTGCTGGCAGCTTCAACATACCTCTGCATATTCGCGTTCACCCTCTGGATGAAATCGAGCATTTGCGCTAACCGTTTCATTCTGGGAATTGTGGGTCTGTTATTGGGTGCGATTCCTGAGTATTCATGAAGATTACCGTAGTATATGCGCTGTAATGTGGATGGTTGGACGCTCATGCAGATATGACCTCTGGGTTCTACCACCATTTCGTTCTCCTGATTCTCTGCGGTGAGCGAGGAGCTATGTGGTGTGAATTTCCGTTTGATTGACTCAAGTTCAACTGATGAAAATTTTTCTCTCTCAAGGTGCCACCTGACTCTGTTAGCAAGAAGGTTCGTGAAGGATTGTCACAGTGGATTGATGTTATTCCATATCTCTGTTAGTAGTTCTCTATAAGCTCTTCCTGTTCTTCCCTGCATGTCTTTAGCAATGAAGTAAACGCACATTATTAGGATGTTATCTTCCTTTGTCCACCGCATTCTCGCAACTCGTCTAATTGGAGGTTCTATATATATATAAACAAGATCCTGCCTTACGGTGCCATCTCGGGGAGCTGCGCCACTAGCACCACAGCTGACTCCATCGAGCTATTCCTCCAGACAGGTCCCCGAAGATGACCAGCCCGCTGTCCTCTACCGCCCTGGTTTCTGCTTTTAGTTACAGGAGCGTTGAATTCTGCAGATCTCAGGCTGCTAACCTGAAGATCCGGGAGACTCGGGTATGCGGGGTCATCAGTCACGAAAGCATAATGGTTTCCTGCATTAACCCTTAACATATTCTTTCTTGATTATTGGGGCTGTGAATAACACTCCACTATATATATATATAAGAATAATGGGTGAAACCGCAGGAGGACAGAAAATATGGGAAATGGATGAAAGGTACTTTCCGATACGTGTTTCTGCTTATTGGCTTCTTCAGGGCAAATTGGATGCTCGCTGCTATTGTGGTGACCTCTTGTATTTTCTTTCATGTTTATTCATTTCCATCCCTATACTGGTTTCTTGGTTGTCTTGCCTTGAAGAAGACAATAAGCAGAAACACGCGTGTGTGTGTGCGCGCGCGCGCGCGCAAATGTTATTATCTTGATTTTGAGATAGTTTAGCAGATTGGAATTTGGCTTTATTATTATATTGATTTGTTATAATTCAGTTGAAGAAGCTGTTTCACTTGCTTTCGCCACTGAGCAATCTACGCGGTTAAGTATTTTGCCCTCATCCGGCGTGAGTCACAATTTAATCAGTAAGTGGTTTACTTAGTTTCAGACAATATTTCAGACTTTACTGATTTGATTCTTTTAGGGATTTTTGGCATTAAAAATGTGGACAATTTCACTGCGGGAAACTATTGAGACAATAAAAAAAAATTTCTAGAGAGGTCATTTCCGAAAAACATTTTGATATTCAAACAGTATCGTCAAAATTTCTATGAGTTGGACCCAATAACTTGTATTCTGATACTATCACCGAATTCATTATCAACATTCTTGCCTCGAGATGAATTATTTTTTCAGGACAAGAACAATTGAAGACCCACAGATGAAATCCACATATCTCTGCTCATTTTGTGAATGGATATTATTATCGGAAAGATTGACCATTATTGTAAATACACTTCGAATTAAAAGTTCATCGATCCCAGAAACACCTTTATAATGATAAACCCTCGAAAAAGCTTCTGCTTTCTGCGAGTGTAGTGAATTGTTATTATGAGATATCATATTCACACTCTAACGAAGCTAGGTATTTTTCACATGTATTATTTTTCGATTAGTCCTATTATATGCTGAATCAAATTGCAATTCATTTGAGTGATCCTGAATGTTCATGCAATATTGTTATGCTCTAGCTCAAAGGAAGATATTTCACCACAGAAAATGAAAATATCCGAACAACATTTGATGTCAAATGTATGAGATGAATGCCACGAATTAATCCTTTCTTTAGTGAGATGACATAATATGACTAAATAATTATAACTCATTTTTTACTTCATATTGAAAATTAAAGAACTTATTTTCTGTTCAATTCCTTAGTAAAAATTTATTGACTCATTGCATACGATTTCGGTTTTTAACAGAAGTGTTATTATTGAACTGTACTTACCCCCAGTTGAGTTTCTCGTTCTTCGACAAATTTCCATCACAATTGCGACGTATGAGTAAATAATTATGATAAGTGGAAACGCGTACATTATCAGCATCCCGAATACTGCATAACAGATTTCCATTGTATGGGATGAGAACGAATTGTACGTTACACATTGTGTATACCATTCAACTTGAGGATGTGTTTCAACATGAAAAACAATAGCCTGAAAAAAAATAATCATAAAAAATTTCAAATTTGATATTTCATCATCAAATTATTTGTTTCCATAAAGAAATAATAATTTTCAGAGGTTAGGAAGTATTTACAAAATTTTCTTTCATGAAAATGATGAGAATTTCGAAGCAAATTCATTAGAGGAATTTCTGGGAACAAAAGAATGCTAAGCTGAGAGTCGAATCAAATATCACTTGAGACGAAGATGCCTCTCGTCACCAAAAATTCAAAAAACAAATACTTTGTTCGTTTTCTTATAATATGCAAGTTTCAAATGTGACAACCAATCTGACGTTAATTGAAGGAAGAACCAATTCAAGCAGAAAATTAGGATTTATTTATTGTTCGACATCTCGAGAACTGATAAAACCACGTGCCCAAATGGGTGTATTTCTCGAATATCGAAACGGAAATGGTTTCAATCAATTAGGCTCAACTTCCTAATGAAGAATCCGTAATGAAATTGGAGAATATCTGGCCGGCCGTTGCAACGATTTGCACGCCACTGACGTTATTCCGTACGCGCACCTGAATGATGGTTGAAATTTGAACCACTTCTCCTGCAATAGAATATAGATGTGTTTTATGCCGGTTATCTGTGTTCCGGAAGCTAACCTCGAATGGTCAGCGTAGTTTTTTTTATCTCTCTGTCGAGATTAGATGCCCGTCATTTCTGTGTAATTATTGAAATCAATATCTAAAAGTGACTCTTTTAGGTCAGAGATTTGCGAGAAATACATAACTATTCGCGCTCCTCCCTGGGGGCCAAATTATATCCTATTATGAGGCCAAAGACATATGGTAGTTCAAGATTGAGATGCATTCCATGATGAGAGATTAAATCATATCCAGTCCCTGGTTCGAGCAGTACATAATTGGAGCTTGTGGCATAACCACCTTGCCATGGAGCACATTCTTCTACTTGGATGAAAATTCGAATCATCTAGTCGCTGTCTGGAACATCTGTGTGGAAACTATACAACCCGTTTCTGGTCAACTGGCAGGCCATACCCTCTGGGACTTTATTTTGTATCTGGGAGCTGGGTGGAAGCTATCGACTTTTTACGTTTTAAGATAAGTGCCTAGTGTTCTGTTTTAAGTGGGAGATTGGACATTCCTTATAATTGTTATTTGTGAATTGTATTTATACACTTCAATATATTTGTTAAAAACAGAAGAGTTTCGTTGCTGGGATAATTGAGCCCAACCCTGAGAGAATTAAGAGTCTCATGCTCGACATTAAAGTGGCACTTTGTCATGTTACACCGTATACTCACTACAATCCGGAGGATATGAGCAAGATATTTCATACATTTTGGCACTCTTGTTCTCTAACCAAGTTGCTGATTTGCCCAAATGTCTATTTGTTTTCGAATATTTAGTTGGAAATAGTAGACTACAGGCTCGTGTTGAAAAAATGAAGGGTCATTTGAACCACCAGGTGACCAATCTAGAACGATATAAGAGCATAAAATAATAAGATTCAGCACTATGCGGTCACTTGTGAGCTAACCAATGGGTGCAGGTGAGTGTCAAAAGTAAATGTAGAGTGAGTAAATTTTGGTCATATATTATTTTACCCCATTCTTACCATCAATAGACCCATGAAAAATAATAAAAAATCGCGCAGCGCCGTAAAGAAATTTTGCGATACTAAGTCGGATTTCTTTTCCGACAATTTCCGAAGTAAATCTGGTCATTTGATTTAGTACGGCATCAGTTTCATACTTTTCCAATGCTAATTCTAATCCATTATTTCACAATACCGAACAAATATCATGCGACCAGGGGAAAAATCGAGGGTCGCAAGATCCTCTCTTTCCTTGGTCCAGGGGTTAATTTAAAAAACTACAGCTTCGGTTCCAAAACATTATCTAGCACTCAAAAGTACTATTGAAAATAATGCCGTCAAAAAAAGTATTGTTCATTTCAATTTATATCAATAATTATCCTAAATTAATCGTATCTTTTCTTTTCAAAGCTGTAAAATCATTCAATCCTGTACGGGAAACTTTTTGCTAACATTATATTGTATAGTATGATTGTTATATAGTATTGCCGTTCAAAAAAAAAGAGAGAAATACAAAAATTGAAAATTTGAGAATTATTACAAATATATATATATATATATTCTCCAAAATATATTCAGTGCCCTTATAATTAGTGGTACTCGAATATATTACAGTTTCCAAGAACGCAACGGATTTGTTTTCATCTATTTTTTCAACAGTTGAAAATTTCTACAATATTATCCATCTTACAAACGAAATCATAAGTTGTTTCAAGGAAGAGAATGTGAAAATAGCCCAGTACAATGTAAAATCAGTAAAGAACTTATACAGCAAGTTGATCACTTATGTAATCCGACATTGCCCAGGCAGAAAATTTGAAAGCAGCTCATTGTGTCATTTGGAAACTCAATATAAGGCAAAAGTGAGTGTCTATCGTTATCGTATTCAACAATTTGGGACAATGAAAAGAATCTATGATCGAATGTTATGTTAAAATTAAGCAACTTGCTGCTCCATGTAAGTTCAGAAATTCTCTCAATGAAAGGGTGAGGGACAGGTTTGTTTTTGATTCATGAAGTGGTTTTATTCTAGACAAACTGTGCGAAGAACCTGATGGTACAGTATGAAATTGTAGTGGGAACGAAGCAACTGTGAAAGAGACTAAAGTAGTAGAGATCCACAAATTATACCATATAAGAAAAACACCGGAAGTACATCGGAAAAAGATGATGTCAGCGAAGCAGTAAGAAAAGAAGAACGGTTCCAAGTTATTTGCATGTGGCGGTTTAGATCAAGATTTCACTGAGTGTAGGTTCAAAAAAATCATAAAGAAAAGATGTGAAAAGAAGGGCATATTAAAAAATATTGCTAGGGGGAAGTACACTGATATGAGGAAACTGTAGAAGATGTGAATATCCTTAAAATTTTCAAGAAATGAATATTTCATCCAATGTTTATCTGAAACATTTGAAGGGTATTCCATTGTCTATAACTCCAGTTAAATTGAAAGCATTATTAATTGAATTATCTAGATTGCTAGAATTAGGGGTTATTGAAAAAAATAAGTATTTCCGTTGAAGCCAAACGACAAAGAAATAAGTTTTTGCGATTATTATTACACGATAATGAAGAAGTACACTGCTCAACAATTGATAGGGATCACTCACTTTCTCTAAATTTATTTCTGAAATATTCGCTCCAAGATTATAAATTTGGTCAGATATCAGAGTATTTTCAGTTGATAATATGGTTCACTTGAGAAAAGAAAGAAAAACTGGAAAGGTGGAGAGAAAAAAAGTCTTTATTAGGAACACTCAAAATTCCGTGTTTGAATAACATAAAAATTTTATGATGAAACCTCAAGAAGGCTGAAGTTTCGGTTGAGCTAGTACCGAGTTGGTCTCCCACGAGCTCGTCTCAAGCATTTTACCCTACGAGGCATACTTTCAATCAAACGATTTATTAAATTTTGGTGCAAATTCGTCCAAATATCCCGTAAGGCGTAAGGCGGAAAGGTCCTCCAGGTTATTGATCGGTTGTACTAAGGTTGACAATTGTCTAGACATCTCAGACCAGACTTGTTCGATGCAATTCATGCCTGGAGAGCGAGCTGACCAGTCCATCCTATCAATAGCATGAGTTTCTAGAGCTTCATTAACCAGACGACTACGGTGTGGACGGGCGTCATCGTCAATTAAAATGAAATTCTCGCCCAAGGCAGCCGCAAACGGAACAATTATGGGTACAATAATCATATCGTGATATCTCTGGCTGGTCATTGTGGTGTTCTGCAGAACAACCAACTCAGTGCGTTGGTTCAAACAAATGCCTCCCCATACACATATAGAACCTCCGCCAAAAGCTGTTGTGGGTACCATAAATTTTCTGCATACCTTCGACCTCTTTCCCTCCAAGCAAGAATACGTCCATCGGAGTTGACCAAACGAAATCTAGACTCATCCGTAAATAAACATCGGCTCCAATCTTCAACTGTCCAATTGCGGTGCTCCTCAGCCCATTGCGGTCGATGACCCCGGTGTTCCCTATTCGAACGGGGATGTTGTACCCTCCTACGTGCTCTCAAACCACGAACATGTAGTCGTCGTCTTACAGTCTGGTTCGAAATTAGAACTCCTGTTGCAACTCTCAGTGATCTATTGAGCCGCGACGCCGGGTAAGTGGGATTTCTCCTAGCATTGAGGATCAAAAGACGATCTTGGGTAGGCTGTTGTACTGCGCTGCCGACCTCCCCCATGAACATAAGCTACTAAGTCGTTTTGGATGAACCTATTCCAAGCCCGACTCACGACACTTTGCGAAACATTCAACCGCCGGGACACTTCTCGCTGGGACAAACCTTCCTGTATCCACCGTATGATTTGGTCCAGTTGCACGGTAGCCAAACGTCTTCTTGGCATGACTGATGAGCTGATATTGTTCTCATTTCTTCAATTATTGTCACCTAATGTGTTTGAACGAGAGAAAAAAACAGATTTATTAACAAATACCACATTGCTTTTCACTCCACCTGTAACAGCCTACAGATAATAATCGATTTTGTGAACAAGAGCCGATGAAGTGAGGAAAAATTTGATATTATCAACTCAAAGCATCTTAGTTTTCTCTTAGAGAACATATAATGTACAGATATTCACGAGATAACTTGAAAAAAAAAAACAAATGAAGAGAAGTTAATAAGTGATCCCTTGCAATTGTTGATCAGAGTATTTGGTAGATCTTAATCATCCGTTACTTTTAATTCAGACAATATTTCTCGCTTCAATGGGACGTGAGCAATTCACTAATTTCCTCGTAGATTTTAAATATTCATATAATCAGTTCAAAGATGATGAAAAAACTACTTTACTTTTAGCCTGGAATTTATCTCGAATTGAAAAGGTGACCATATGGTACGAAACCGGCTTACGCTATATTTCAGTTAATTTCAGAGAAAGTTTCGAATGAAATATCAGGAGTAGTATGTTGATTATTTACGAAATGTCTTGTGTTGAAATGTCACGCAGACCAAATCATTAAATATTATGGAAAAAAATATTTGAAAATCAGATGTTATTCTAGATAGGATCACTCTTAAAGAAAATAATGAAGTCTCAGAAAATGGACTAATAAGACAAAAATCAGTTGAGAAAAAATTGTCATTGGATACCAATAAATGTTAAATTGACTGTAATGGAAATTCTTCAAATCTAGTTTCAGATGAATAAAAACAGTTTGTATCAGATAATCAAGTAAAAAACAAAGTCTCTGATAGTATTGAGTGTACGATGAATTCAAGACCAACACACAATATTGAACCACTCTATGAGTTGAATTTATGGAAGGGAGGATATTGTAATGTATAAGGTCATTAGAGTGAGAGGTGAAATTGTTTGAGACAATCGACCTGGTGTGTCAAGTGTGTAAAGTCAATTTTCGTTTGTTAAAAAAAGATACGAAGTTGTCTTCGTAATAAAGTGTCCTATTTTGTTATTGAATGAAATACCTTGTTAATCCTGTATAAATTCAATATATCCGTACAGAACAAAGATAGTATCATGATTTGAACTCATTTCAGAATTCAAATTGAGAGTTTTACATTCGAAATTCTGTTTCTTTAGCCTATATCACCCTGTTCATATGAAAATGAATTCAAATTGTGCTCTATATACACAAAATATATCATTAAATAAATATTTTGAAAGTTATTTTGATTACTCTCTCAAAATGAGAGCCGCATCTGTAGTGGGCCTTCCGATGGATAGTTCGGAACGTCTTACCTGTGGAATGCTACAAAGAAGGGCTGCAATCCAAGCAGCAACAAGAAGTAGTCTGCCTCTTCTATCCAGAGAAGCAAGTAATAATGGTTGCAAAACAGCATAATACCTGGAAGTAGAAACATTGATAGTGATTTATTTACATATTGAAGAGCTCATCATTACTTTAAGTAAAGATGTTTTATGATAGATTTTATTGATGACTGGTTTATTTATGATATTCATTATGAATGAAGAAAAAATTAATTGGTACATGAATATGGATTGAAAATTTTAGAAGAGGACAAACGTGAAGTAGGGAGCTTTCGTGCACTTGTTCTAGAGTATTATAGGTACAGCCTAATAGCTTGATTCTAGTAGATCAGCCCCGATGAATGAACAAACCTATATGTATCTCAAATTCAACATACTCATAGCTTTCCTTCAGTTTTATCTTACCTTAAATTCCCTTCTCCTAAAAACCAACCAAGAATAGGCATATGAAACCCATTAAAAACTATTCGAGCCGAAAAGACAAATATCTTGATTTAAAAATAACCAAAATAACAGTTTTCCATCAGTTTTATTCAAGCCACAATTCTGTTCCACTGCAAACTCTACAACTTCATAAAATATCTTGAATCATCCAATGCATTGGGCAATATAATCACGAAAATTATTGAATTGGTATACCAGGTGTTTTCTCATCATCATAGCAGGGTGTTGGACGAGTAATCACTGATCCTTTGAAATACCTTCTATACTCAAATCCAAATAACACAAAAGCTGTGATTCCTTTAATCGAATCATCATATATCTCTACAGGATCATTACGAGCGGTACAGTTGGGTCTTATCAATTTTGACAACTCCCAATCAACTGTTACTTCTGTAATTGCCTGCCTTTAAGAGGGGTCTTCACCAATACGGAGGTCAGTTCAAAATATTTTTTCATATAACTTACGTTGGAAAACACCGATTCACATGGAGTTTTAATTATTATTCAATGCGAACTGTTCCTCAACTAGGAAAGTCCATAATTTTTTTTTCGTCGAATAGAAAAAAGTATTTTTTTTTTCATCGAAATATGAAATTTCAATCAGAATAATGACTTTCCAGTATGTAGTTTTTTTTTAATGAATTTACAAAAAAACTCTCATCGAAAAAGTCTCAAAGTTGGCTGCAAATTTGAATAATCTGATGTCGAAAACTTGCCACTCGTAGAGTGCTGTAACCTTTCCGATGATGTGGGAAATAACGTTATATCCGAATATTTACCGATCATTAAATAGTGCTGGCAACACCGCATATTCTCTTGGCTTGTTCACGACTCACGTGGACATGAGATACTTACGAAAAGTCAGTTCCCAAGAATAATTCTAAAGTAAACGTCTATTGTGACATACACAATATGTCTTTTTCTAGAAATGTTTTTAAGTCAGTTTTTTCAATGTCGAAAAATGATCAGTGATATCACTGACGTGAATGTCGAACACGAAACTTGAATGCTTTAACATTTCTAACACTCTATAAAATGACCTCTATCTAGGTCTTTTAGATTTTTATCCTGAAATATTAGATGATCTGCATCTGACTTAATTATGAGTCAATTACAGAAAAATATAAAAAGGTCTTTTAGTTTTTGAAATAAAAGCCTGACTAGTTTTTTTTTCCCTATTTTCTTTTCAAAACACGAACGTGAGGTTACTTTTGATTGCCTTTTCGTTGATTTCTCGATGAAAAAGCACTGACTTAGAGTCTTAGTTAAACAGTAATTCTGGAATATTGAGGACATGCATAATGTGTGCTTTGAAGCATAGGATACAAGAGGCCATGTTAAAAATTGCAAGAATTTTTAACCCATCTTCATGACCTACTCTACGCCAATGGTATCAACCTCAAGCGGTCACCTCAAGCAGCCAACTTCAAGTCGGAACTGACTCCGATCAATACGGAAATCGATGACAATGGCCAACTGTTTCTTAAAAAACACGCGCTGATTCTCGACGTCTGTCAAAGATTCATTCACGATTTTCTCGTTCCTGAATACGCCATTATTACCCTCGCTCGTTTTTCCTCTCATTTAAAAGTGCTAGTGATTTATATAGTTTTTCAACAGTCTTTTTCAAGACTCCTCCATACATAGGACAGACTTTTTATTAAGTTCCACTCGTTCATCTCAACAAGGTACAGTACAGTTTTTCGTAAAATAGATGCACGAGTTTTCTCTGCACATGTGTTCATTTCACCTGCATGGCTTTTTATCTTCTCTTTTAAACATGCACATTTCTTCGTTAATACACTCTACCTTTCATTCTCTACACTTCTGCTGCAGGTTACATCGCATATTTTCCACGTTTACGGACTTTTCTGCCTCAAACCACGTGCTGACTGTGCCAATTCCAATTAATAAATCTCTTAATTGCCTTTCGTTGACCAATCTCTTATGTTCACACAAACTTTTCTCTTATGCATATCATGTTACCATATTTTGTCGCAATTTTACCATTTCTAACATTACTTTTTCTCTAATCAAACTATGTCATAACCTGTATGCATTTATAACTCTGTATGAGTAGACTTCTCAGGCCTTATAAGTTCCAGATATCTCAACTTGCCAGCTTGGGTACATCGGGGAGAACCCTACAACCACAAGTTTTTACTTTCTACTCAGGACTTTTCAATTTGACAGAATGTTTACATAAACCGTGCTGAACCTGGTTGACAGAGGCCACCCGATGTCTCCAAGTTAGTTGGACTTCGACTATTTAAGTATAATTTATAATTGTTCCTTTTAACACATAACAAAAAGAAGTTTTTGCTATTTTGTGGTTTAGTCTCCCTGTGGCATATTGGTAGAGAAGGTTAGAATATATGATAATAGTAATTTTTGGTAGTTTCTTGATATATTTTATAATTTATGTAAAAATCATGCATCATATCATTTCTTTAATTTTTCAGATTCAAAGAGATGACGAGTTCTGGAAGGAAATGCTATTGAAAATGAATAATTTTTATTTTCAATGTCTTCTGCCAGAGCTGGTAGATCCAAGGTATCCCAGAAGACTGAAGATAAGGAATCCACTAAGGAATTATTGAATACTAGAGGACACGGCAGACTTCGTCCTGTCGAAAATATTTGTAATAATGCAGTTTTTTACTTATATATATATATATAAATAATATAATAATGAATAATATATATTTATAAAATCAACAAAAAGGTAGTTTCTTTTCAAAATAACCTCCTGCCCGCTCTTTTATGTCAGAAATTCACCCAGAAAGAAGAAAGAAAATAAAAAATAAACCAAAATGTAGTTTTTAATCAAACTGATCACCCGTCAGTGCTTTAAAACAGAAAAGCAATAAAAAGTTGTTTTAAATGAAATTGACTCGACGCCAGTGCTTTTATATAGAATATCATCAAAAAACTTATACTGTACCCACCCCCATTAGGGGGTTGGAGTTACGGGGATGAAAAAAGAGGAAAAGCTTTTACCCCTCGAATCAGATGTAGGCGGGTCCGAGCGATTTTCCACATTCTCATTTTCAAGTCGAAAAATCGAGGTAGCTTTTCGTTGAACCACCCGGAATGTCCAATGAAATAATTTAAATAACTGGATATTATCATTTCACTCAACCTACTATTGGTACGTAGCTCAATTCGATATGTAGTCCAACTAATCATTGAAAATTGTCATGTACTGAAATCTCTAATAAATTTCTACATCTAAAAAATCATAGGGATTTCACTCCCAATTTCTGCAACAAAACTCGCATCATATTAAAATTTTTTGAGTTTTTTTCTTCAGAAATAGGGAATACCTAATGAAATTATGATGCATAATCCTCCCAAAAAACCTACCTATAAACTTCAATGGATATCATATAGCAACCTTATTTTATATTTCATTCATTTACTTCTGTAACACTAGATAACAATATACCTGTTGTCTTATGATAGCATAAAAATCATGCGAAATCCAAAACTTATTCAACAATCGCATCAGGCTTAATATGAACCGAGATAAAATTCGACATGACAAAACTTGCAGTGTTGCCACAAATTGCTACTTTCTTACGACCATTTCGTTACTTTACGTGGTCGTTTGGAAACTGTCGACTGAATTTGTTAAGCGCACTATGTATTTGAATGATCGCATGCGGAAGACAAGGATGGCAAATCAGAGGTACGATCGAAATACTACCGTACATTTTAAAAAGTGAGGGCTTCTCGGGGATGCTGAGAGGAAAGGAACAGGTGAAGTTTGACGGGTGGCGAGAAATTCTCGAGGTATAAACCCCTCTTGAGTATAGGAAAAATGAAATATATATCTTCTGGTACAGAAAGCTAATTTTTTTGGAAATTTTCAAAGAAATTTCGATTGTTTCGATTATCACGAAATTCTGCTAGCCTATTTGTTTCAACCTCATTCGAATATATTTGAGGTAACAACTTCATCCAATTAATATTCCAGCAGTTATTAAGGAAACCAAATTCAAAATTCTCATAACTCCAAAACCATTTGCCGCATTCGGACCAAATTATCAAACCATTTAATCTTATTATTTGAGAATTCTAATCGAAACATCTCATTTCTTGTAAAATGAATCGAAAAACGAAATTAGCGCTGGAAAGAACAGGATTTTGCCACTAGTTTTCGGTTTACGAAAATAGTGTCCATTGTGAACACAAATGTATAAATCTATTCGAGAAACCCCGATGAGTTTCAACTCTATTTGTGGAATTCGAACCACCTTGATCGACCCTCTTCAACAAAGATGGAAGGACGATCAACCAAAAGATACAGATCTTTGTCGCATTTAATTAGAGTTTTGAGTTTCAATGACAGATTTATACG
Organism: Micraspis discolor; assembly: GCA_030674115.1. Taxonomy (NCBI): domain Eukaryota; kingdom Metazoa; phylum Arthropoda; class Insecta; order Coleoptera; family Coccinellidae; genus Micraspis; species Micraspis discolor. Next base: position 78,485 of record JARTUT010001366.1, on the reverse strand, counting down.
AAAAATTTGAAATCCCAAAATATACAAGAAAAATCATTCGAAAACAATTAAGTCCGATCTTATCCTGAGAGAGGTTCGAGTACAGTAGAATCATTCAAACAACCAATCCTAGAATTGTAAGAAACAGTAGAAAAACCAATCGATGCATTGAAAATCTAAATTTCTGTCAACCAAATTAGGCAGATCTAATATCTAGATAGGACTTACAAATGCTACTCACCTTAAATTTTTGAGCGAATAGTGCTATCGTTTCTGCTACATGTTGGTAAATTTCGAATATCGACCCAAAAATGGTCTCAATCGATTGGGTTTGACTTTCAGATAAAAAATACAGGTTTAAACTCTAGGGTATCCTTTCAGCTAGCCGTATACTCACAATGTTCCGAAAATGATGAGCTACAGTTTTCATTTTTTCAGAAGAGGTTAACTGATCAAAAATCTCAGTGAAGTTTGGTATTGGATAAAATCCGTCTAATTGTTCAGGAAATGTGAACATCTGAAATATTGCTTCCTCGATAACTCGAAGAATATCCATCCGTTGTTGTAAGTTGAAAATTGTTTGAACTAAGTAGAAACAAAAAGGTTTGCGAAATTTCAAAGCAATCGGCAGACCAGAAAGTTTCCATAAACCGAAAAAAAAAATTGTTCAATAATTCATAGGGTAAACTACCCAGTTATTGGACATGTGGTAGTTATTGGACACTTCGACTTCAATCATCTAGAATAAGCTTCCTATATTATTAAGAGTTCAGAAAATCTCTCATAGATGGTATCGCACATTTCTTACTTGTTGGAGCTCGCTGTAATGCGTGGTAGCTCATCTGATATTTATCGGCAGTATAAAATTGACAAGAGTGCGCAGACGTAGCCATTTTGAATTTTTTATCGTAAGGATAGTTCTTGAACTTGTTTCGGTTTTTTTTATTTCGGTGAAAGAAATTCGGTTTATGTGATATTTCATTCGTCATCTGATATAACCAATTGTGCAGTGAATAACTTCAACAGCAAGGTAAGTGAAGAATTGAATAAAATTGGGAGGGTTTCCAATAACTGAAAAAAGAATTCAAGAATTCTAGTTGATGGACACTTGTCCGATAATTGATTTTAGCAAGTTCTTCAATTTTTTCACCAATTTTAGCTGATTTATATATGGAAATTTTCGAACAGAAGGCATTAGAAAAATATGTACTTGAACCCAAACTGTGGAAAAGATATGAAGATGATACTTTCATTATTTGGCAACATGGGAGAGACACTATAGATGGATTCCTTCAATATCTAAACAATCAAGAGGAATCAATTAAATTCACAATTGAAATCGAGAAGGACAGACAACTTCCATTCTTAGATGTACTCGTACATAAACAAAATGGAATCCCAAGAACCACTGTGTATAAAAAGCCAACGAACACAGGACAATATCTACATTTTGAGTCAAACCACCAACTTAACACTAAATTGGGACTAGCAAAATGTTTATTGGATAGAGCAATTAATATTTGTTGCACTGAAGAAGACCAAAATGAAGAAATAAATAACATCTCGAAAACTCTTAGAAGCAATGGCTACCCCAAAAAGATATTAGAAAAAGCTAAACGAACAAGAGAAAGTCAACCTGAACCAACAGATATGAATCAGACCATTAAAACCGTAATTCCTTATGTCAAAGGTTTGTCGGAGAAAATGAGAAGAATTGGAAATAGATACAACATAACGACTGCATTCAAAACTCAAGACACTATCAGAGCTAAACTTACAAAAGTTAAGCCTAATAATGAGACACAAAGGACAAAGAACTGCATATATGAATTACCTTGCGAGTGCGGGAGATCTTACATCGGAGAAACTAAACGCCCTCTGAATGTAGGAATAAAAGAACATCAGAAGCTTCTACGAGTACTAGACAGCGACAAATCCAGGTTGGTCCAACATGCTGTAGATGAGAATCATCGTATAAAATGGGATGAAGCATCAATAATATCCAAAGAAGAAAAACTTGCAAGAAGAAAAATCAAAGAAGCAGCATTTATGAAAATAACACCAGATTCCATAAGTGCTCCATCTATAGATCTGCCAGAAGTTTGGACGCCGATAGTTCGATCCAACTTAAAAAGATCATCATATCACAGATGAGTATATAACATTGTTCATTTTTCTTTCATGACTTCTGTCATATAGACTTTTTGAAAATTGATAATTTTCAAAAGGTTTTTTACTTTTCCTCCTTGATAAAGATAGAAGATGTCTATCGAAACGTCGGAAAACATTACATCCACAATAGATGATGGTAATAGCCCAAATAATCATTCAACATTTTGAATAGTGTTCAGCGTTTTTTGATTGAAAATCCACGTCCCAATCCCTTCAAAAATCATAGGCCGGGTGATTGCTGGTTCTAGGTATGATAAGCCAGTATTTCATTTCCCACTTTTTCATTGTTTTTTTTTTTGTTTAGGCCTTCCTTAAAAGACATCCCACTATCGTTCAGAGGACTAGCGAAGCAGTTAGTCCAGCAAGTGCATGTGTTCAAGAAGCGGATATAAGGAGATGGTTTTCAGAAATAAAAACCTATTTGGATTCGAAATGTATTGATTTGGAGGATCCATCTCGAATATTCAATGGAGATGAGACTTGTTTTCAAATCTGTCCAAGCACTGCTAAAGTTTATGCAAGAAAGGGCGTGAAAAACGTTAATGCTGTCGATAAAGGTTCACAAAAAGAGAATATTGCTGTGATGTTTTCTTTTTCTGCCAATGGAATGACATGCTTACCAATGATTATTTATCCATAAAAAAGAATTCCGGAAAAAATTGCTACGACAGTTAATCCAACATAGGGAATTGGCCGATCAGATAATGGATGGATGACATCAGAAACCTTTTATGAATATATAAAGAACATTTTTTATCCTTATTTGATCGAGAAAAAGTTAAGTTCCCAGTCATATTATTTCTTGACGGGCATAAGTCCCACATGACTTACGAGCTCAGTTTACTATGCAATCAACTCAAAATTGAGATTATAGCATTATATCCCAATGCGACTAGAATCCTGCAACCATGCGATGTAGCAGTTTTCAGGCCCATAAAGTTGGGGTGGAGATAAGCTATCAGACAATATTATGAGAGAAATCCAGGACAAGTTCTGAATAAAACAACTTTTGCACTAGTTATAAAAAAAGTTGTATCTGATGTTGTGAAACAGAAAACCCAGGAACACGGATTCAAAGCTTGTGGATTATTTCCCTTCAATCCAAATGCAATAGATTTTTCCAAGTGTCTGGGAAAAGTGGTAGATCATAAGGAAGTGGGTTTTTTACGATTTGCATTAAATTCTCATAAGTATAACGCTACAATTTTCATGTAACAGCAGCTAGTCATGTTATTGATAGCGAATCCTTCATCACCTTTATTGAAGAAAAAATCATGTTATAGGATAACATTCTGATAAGAGAAGGATTTAGTAATGAATTTTTGTCTCTCCATAAAATGTGATGTTATTTTGGAAAATCTGATGCCAAAGAAACCAAGGAAAATGGGGAGATAGCAATTCCAATGGATTCGTCATTATGTCGTCGAATAAGAAGGTTGTGTCGAGCGAGTCTCTTCATTTGATAATTCCCGAATGTGCTTCTTGCAAGAGAACAATTGTTAAAAGTTCTATAAAATGTAATAATTGTAACAAATTCTACCATCCTGGATGTGCTAATAAAATTAAAAAGTGCTGTGATTGCGATTTACCATCTTCCGCTGATTATAATGCCGGTAATGTTTCACCGATGGCTGACATTGTGGATAAAGATAACATAATATCTAGTGAGTCTACCCAACAGGACCTCCTAATGAAGATAATCTACGAGTTAGAAGCAAAAAACTCATTGCTGATGGAAAATAATTCTCTTCTAAGATTCAAAATTTTAACTCTTGAAAGTGAAATTCTGAAAAAAAATGCCGAAATTGATAAATCTGTGGAAAAAACGGCGAATAAAAACATAAACAAACCATCTGAGGCGAGGCGTGGTGAGTCAGGTTTCCATATGATAACAGATCCTCCTGGCGGTTCGAATGCTACTCGAGTTCCCCATTTATATGTTACGGATGCGAAAACAACAACAAATGTGAATGTGATACCAGTCATTAAAAATCCGAAATCAAAACAAAATGTTTCGAATAAATCGGCTGTGGCGGTAGACAATCAGCTGGAAGATCATCGAAGCTCGCAAAATAATGATACTCAGACAACAAAACATGGTGATGAGTGAAATGTCATTTCTCATAAGAGATTGGTTAAAAAACGTAATAAAACGCTAGTTGTTGGAAATTGTTCAGAAAATGTGGCCGTTGAGGGCATAGGGAAGCTCAGCATATTCCACGTTTCGAATTTGAAACCTGAAACAACGGATAAAGATCTAAAAGAATTTCTGATTAAGAAGTTCTCTTCCGTGCAGTGTGAGAAAATTATCTCAAGATATCCTGAGAGCTATTCATCTTTTAAGGTTATTATTCCAAGCACTGAATATGAAAAAGCACTGGATGGATCAAATTGGCCAAATAACGCAAATATTCATCATTTTTTTCACCGCAGAATGAGGAACCGTCCAACGGACTAAATCCTGGTAAAGTTGATAAATTGCGACTTCTACAGCTAAACGCCCAATGTATATCAAATAAATTAGATAATATGGAATTACTGCTAGATGAGAATGATCCCGATGTATTAAGTGTTGTTGAACATTGGTGCAGTGCGGAGAGGGTGAAATCAATGACTACCTGGTTATATGTTAGCTGACTATTACTGCCGCCCTATTCGTATACATGGGGGCTCGATGATATATCTTAAAGCTGGCATTAAATCGAAAAGTTTGTGCGTGTCTCAATTCTCCGAGGAGATGCATTGTGAAATGTGCGGAATTATTGTGATGACCAGTGTGCTCCGAATAGGCATTATAGGTGTTTATCGGCCGTGTTCCGGTAATTTCAAAGTTTTTCTGGACGGACTATCAGATGCGCTCAGCTACTGTTCAAGTCTTGTTGATGTTATCTTTGTTTGTGGTGATCTGAACGTTAATTTCCTGGAGACTCAAAATACTAGTAGTAAGCAATTTGTTGATTTAATGGATTGTTTTGATTTAAAGATTTCGTCACAAGATCCTACGCGAGTATTCACTGACATAACTGGTCATACATCTATTTCGAAAGTAGACTATGTTTTAACAAATGCAGATATATCTGACTCCAATGTTAAAGTTTTTGAGCCTCCTTTGGGTGACCACCGTGCTATCTTGATGGAATTTAATTGTGTACTTCAGGTAAATACACGGGGTTGTTCGAAGATGATCAGAAGCTTGAGTCAACAAAATCTCAACAATTTTGTACATCATATTTCAACTTATGATTTTCATGCCATTTATAACATCATTGATGTTGATGAATGTTTTCAAGCATTCGTGGATGCGATACATAGTACTTTTATGTCATGTTGTCCCATGGTAAAATTGCCCACTAAAGCTCACAAAGTAAATAGTTGGATTACTCCGGAAGTGATTCTAGCGAAACGTCAACTAATGGATTTGCATTGGTTACACTCAAATGTAAAGTGCCAGAGCACATATTCTTTGTACAAAAAGGCCAAATACGAATATAACTCGTTAATCAGGAATACCAAATTAAAATTCCATAATGAGCTTATTAATAGATCGGATAATAAAAACAAAACGGTATGGTCCATGGTAAATAATTTGACTGGCCGAAAGGACAGAAATAATACATGCATTGAGCTTCTTGTTGATGGTGTACTGTACAATTTCTGTGGAATTGGCGAAAATTTTTGCCAACTACTTTTCGATGGTAACGGAGAGAACCTTACGTGCCTACTATGAGAACTCGTTATCTCCCTCGTGCACTTTGTCACTTTGAACTCAACTTTTTTTTTCATCCTGTATTTGAGTGCAAGGTGGCTGATATAATTAAGTTGTTGAAGAGTAATAAGTGCGCAGGAGCTGATTGTATATCTGCTAGGATTCTGAAGGTGATAAGCAAACATTTTGCTCATCTTATTAATGTTTCTGTAAGTTCTGGAATCTTTCCCACTATTTTGAAAAAAGCTGTAGTAGTTCCGATATTCAAGAAAAATGATCCACATAACATCACTAATTATAGACCGATTTCCATCTTGAGCATATTTTCTAAAGTTTTTGAGAGAGTCGTGTTCAACCGAATGGTTGGGTATCTTGATAAGTTCAATATACTCGATGATGCTCAACACGGTTTTAGATCAGGTCGCTCTACAGAGACAGCTGCAGTTTCCCTTGTTGATTATGTTCATGAATGCCTCGACAATGGCCTACATGTAGCGGGTTTATTTTTTGACCTGTCGCGGGCATTCGATAGTTTACCACTTCAGTTCATACTCGACAAATGCTACAACTTGGGTTTTCGAGGTGTTTTTTCGGATTGGCTCCGGAGCTATCTTGAGGGTAGATCAATTTTTGTGAGAGTTGGTGGTTGCGTATCGGACGAAAATTATCTGAGTCTTGGAGTACCACAAGGATCGGTCCTTGGGCCTCTTATTTTTCTGCTCTTCATCAATGATCTCCCCGTTAATTTGAGAGCAATGTTCCTGAATGTGCTCACGTGTAGAGACTTTTCGTCCCTAATAAGGAATTTTATGATGAGGCTGTTTGCAGATGATGTTTCGGTGGTGGTTTCAGCCCTAACATTCGATAAGCTTCAAGCACTGTGTCAGCTATTAATAGAAAGTTTCGTAACCTGGTGTCATAAAAATAACTTAATGATAAACATAAATAAAACCGAATGTATTTACTTCACAATCGGGCAAAGTGATCGTATTCTAGTGCTTGGCCATTTAAATAATGTTGTTTTATCTAAGAATGGTACTAAATTTCTTGGCATTCACCTTGACAACCAGTTGAAATGGGGTTTGCACATAGATTCCGTATGCAAAAAGTTGAACAGTTCTTACTATGCCATAAATAGGGTGAAAAACTTACTTCCGCTAGAGTCACTTATAAACATCTATTACAGTTTGGTTTATAGCCACTTATCGTACAATATTCTACTGTGGGGAAACTGTTCGGACGTTGGAAGAGCTTTTATAATACAGAAACGTATCTTGCGATTGATATTCAATATACCGCCACGTTCATCCTGTAGACCGACATTTATAGAGCATAAAATATTAACCTTATCTTCCATTTTTATTTTCAATTGTCTTCTGCACGTGAAAGAAAATGAAGAAAATATTGTTCGGTTGTCTAGTTTTCATAACTATGGTACCAGAAGTTAAAGAACTCTATTTGTCCCTAAGCATAAAACAACTAAGTTTGAGATGTCTCCTTCCTATCAATGCATCAAACTTTATAATCATCTGCCTCACAGTGTTCGATCTCTAGATTCCAGGAAATTTAGAAAAACTGTTAAGAACCTTATGTTAAGAAAATGTTATTTTACAGTAAATGATTACCTTAATGATGTCATAGTGCTTACCTAATGTAATTTCTATTTTCCACCTTATGACTTGTCCTATACATTATTGTCACAAAGGATCAATAAACGTTATTATTATTATTATTATCATTATTATTGATTCCCAGAATGAAATCATAATGCCGGATATTGTCTTGAATGCCCTATCAGATGAAGTGAGAGAGGAGTTATCTGAAGAAATCAGAATAATCTATAATATTTCAATAAAAAAAAAGATGATGATGCTGTTTGTCTTTCAACGAATAATAATGAAACTGAACCTTTACCATCAACAAGTAATACTTTAAGTGCTTACCTTGAAATACCAGAAAAACCTATAAGGAAAAATGAGCGCAAGGCGGATAGAATTTCATATGCTGTAACTTCAAGATCGTACCAGGAATTTTTTGAAGCTAAGAGGAATCAGAAACTGGAGGAAGAGCAGAATAAATTAGAAAGGAAGCTTTTAGGAGAACAAAAAGCATCAGATAAAGCAAGTGCACAGAATAAAAAGAAAAGTAAGTCCAAACAAGTTATGAAAAACGAAAGATGTTTTGTGTGCAGAAGAAAAATTATTGATGGTAGCAGACATTTTGATTTTGACTTGTGTCAAAACCATGTTCATTCTTCTTGCATTCCAATCAAACACAAGATACATGTCCCCGATGAGGAAGACGACGATCTTTTTCTGTGCCATGTTTGCTTCCGAGAAGAAAGTGAAGAAAAGGCAAACAAAGAAGGAGATGCTGGCCAACTTGATGAAGTAGATGATGAGCAGGTAAATGAATATTACGTGCAACCAGGCGAAAATGATATAAAAAAACCGAAAAGAAGAGACGAGTGAACTCGATAGTGAAAAAATGCAAATAAGACAAAATGAGGAGGAAGATAAAAACGAATTGTTTGAAATGTATGGAAAAGAGTATGGCAAATAGGAAGGATTAGATTAAAAATAAAGTGTTTGAATAATAAGTACCTAATTTTTTCATTGAAAAAAAAAACCATATCATGTCCAATAACTGAATTGAATGTGTCCGATTACTACAAAAAGTGGCCAATAACTGAGTTTTCCGACATGTGTTACTCGTCTGTGCCTTCAGAGGCAAAAAAATGATTGAAAAGTTCATGCGAATAGGGTTTCTTGAAGACGACTAAATCAGTAACTCATAAAAACGTTCTTGGTGTCTGTAGGTCAAAAAATCAAATTTTTACATACGTTGGAATTCTGGAATTTCCTTAAGTGTCCAATAACTGGGTAGTTTACCCTATCTAATTAGACATCAGTTTATTCAATAAAAAATTTGTGCATGTATTTGAATTTAATTTTTGTTGCTTCCTTCTATCAGAAGCTATGATTATTTCCTGACTCACTCGAAAAAAAAGAATATAAAAAAGTCCGTTAAAGAATTTCAATGCCCGATGCCTTCACAGTTAGGTATTTGATTGACATTGGTAAGATTCATTGATTCGGTGTCGGTTGGGGGTAACATTTGATAGCACTGCAACATTTACAATAAAATGACGTACTTTGCTTAGATTTATAGAAGCACTGACTTGTGTTATAGTAGAACGGAACTCGAACTTGGAATAAAATTGAAGGAAAACTATGAGCAGTCAACTTCAAGTTGGGATATACATTTGATCATTCATCGTGGCGGGTGTATTTCTATCACATTGTTGCAAAATACAGAAAAACACTCTATAACAAGCGCTCAAGATGCTTCCGACCTCACATCTGGGCTTTTCGAAATTTCATTGAAAGTCTTGGCCTCATTGAAAGTCTCTTGTGAAACCTCACCCGGCAACACCGCATAAAATCTTTTTCCATTTACTCGGATCACATTATCTTCAGAGTCAAAATAATCGGAACAAATGAAAATTGCTTTCATTGGGCAAATACTTGACCATCCCAATAGCGAAGCCTAAATTCTTATTCTTTCATCGTCATCTGCCAACATTAATTTAAGAAAACCTCATTATATCTTATAATAATCTCATTGAAAACTTCCTTATTGAAACGTTCTACGCTATTGAACATGTAAATAACTGAATACTTCGTTTCTAACAATACACTTACCCATGGAACGAAAAAATTGGCTTGAAATTTCTGTGTCTACTACAACTTTCACACTTACGAACCATTTCTAATGCGACGAAAAGTAATAAACAATAAAAAACAGGAAGAAACTAATACTGACTCTCACAAATTTTCTTCAATTTGCGTGTTTATTTTCGATACAGAGGTGGCAACGTGTGTCTTCTGAACATCATGTGACCTTCAACATGTCGAGAAGAGAATGCGGCAGCGTTGACGTGACTTTCATCTGAATTTCTTTCCATCTGCGGTCTCTGACATATAAAAGCAGAATCAACTGAAGTTTTTTTTTACTTCTTGCTAATATATCCGATAAGACAGTTTCAATTCAAAATATAAAATTTTATACAATGTTTTGACTGCAATTTGGAGGAAAAGTGTTTATTCACAATTATAGGGGAAAAGAGAAACCTACTATTTGCTCAGTTTGGCAACATGAATATTTTTTTATCACCTGAGTGGACTAGCTCAATACGTTACAATCGACCAGCTCTAAGATTCAGATGCGACACTTTTCATCGGAATAAAGCGGTCTTATTCACATCTTCTTATACAGTCTATACAGTACACCCCTTCACTAATGTTATTAGTAATCTGAAGGAAAAATTAGGGCAAATGACATTTTCTTAACAAAAGCTGATAAGGGTCTGTCTAGTTGCTATTGATCACGTGAATAAAGTACTCGCTTTTCTGGGTGAAAATGGCATCATTGAATACATAGACTCGTTGAAATAGCGTTATAGTTCGTTCAAAATAGTTTTCGAAAGTGTTACCCCAATTAAAAAAAAAAAACTATAAAATTCTATTGCCAATGAATTACCACGTCCCGAGACTACGCTTTGCCTAAGTTGCATAAAACTGGTGTTCCTATCAAACCAGTCGTCTCGTATATTAGGATTATTTCTCAGAAATTAGCTTAGTTACTCTGAGATTTTTTGGTGAGGAAAGTTGATTATTTATCTCCCTATTCAGTAACAAATAGCAACGAATTCGTCGATAGAATCAGTAGAATTTAACTGGACGAGAATTGCAGGTTGGTTTCGTTTGATGTTCGGAATTTGTTCACTAATATCCCAGTTTTGCAGACGCTTGACATACTGAAGGATTTACTTCTTTCTTCGTCACTCAATAACGAAATATGTGAGTCACTATTTTCACTTGTTAAATTAAGTGTTGACCTGAACTGATTTTCTTTTCGATGGGAAACTTCCTCTCACCACTTTTAGCCGAAATTTTTATGGAGTTTTTTGAGTGTCCTTTATTGTTCGGATCGAATAATAATTCATATATTAGTAATATAAAATTCTACACAAGATATGTTGACGATATAATCTTAGTTCGGATTGGTGATGATGAAGAGTTGTGTTTATTTTCGACGTGGCCTAATTGTCTGCATGACAACATAAATTTCACAATTGAGGTTGAAAAGAATTCAGTGTTAAATTATTTAGATTTGATATTGATTAGATCAGGCGACAGGTTTGAATTTTAGTTTTTCAGAAGGCCTACTCAGACCCATCATGTGATTCCGCAGAATTCTTTCCATCATTTCTCATATAAATTGGCATCTTTTCATTTCCTTTTCCACCGGATATTTAACGTGCCTCTGTCGCCACTGAATTTTGCTAGAGAACTGCTTAATATTAAACAGACAGCAGTTAACAACGGCTATACCGTTAGTTTCGTGGACAGGTTTTTCAATAGACTGTCTCAGAAATGGTAGGTAGAGCAACTGAGAACTGGTGCATTCATTCCTGATGCTTTCATTGCCAGCGATGTCGTTTCACCTATGGTTCCCATTGATCATACTAATGGACCCGATAGGACTGATACTATCCTCTTCATTCAAATTACTTACTGTAGCAATATTTCCAACTCGATCATAAATATACTAGGGAGAGACAATGTAACTTTTTCTTTCAAAAGCCTCAACACTTTGAGAATTATTTAGTGAGGAATAAAGATAAACTAAATTCATCATTCAGATTGTTCTGGGGTTTCTATGTTGGAATGCGGTTCGAATGGTTACAACTCTGTTTATGTGGGTAGAGCGGGAAGAGCTCTCTTAACTAGAATAAGTGAGCATTTACTGAATAGAACTAATTTTTCTAATAACTCAGCATTTGGAGTGCATTTGAGAGACACAGGTCACCAATTCGATAGATCCATAACTTCGAAAACCTCACAGCGTTGCAATTTTGGTATGATACACATTATTTTGGAAGGTTTGTTCACTTATAAATATTCAAGAAATTCCGATTTCAACTTATTAAACAGGACTGGTATAGAATAGACAGTTGATTTTGTGCTGAGTGCTTGTTCGAATTGTTAGTTGTAGTTTACTTCATCTTATAATACCCCTTTCGTTTTCTATCGGCTACATGGCAATATTGTTTTCACCAATTCGTTCGTTATAGTTTATTTTGTCTTCTGGTACTTTTGTTTTTGTTCTATTAACGGGATGGCAGTTGTGATATGTAAGTAGAACACGTATGAGATGATGATTAATTTTCATTCATTTCGATTTTAATCATTTTAATTTCTTCGATCGATCTACGACATTGCCCATTCTTTAAAATGGGATATTTTTGTGTTTGAAGGCCACTCCTCCCCTTAAAGTAATTTGAACGAACTATTTTTCAGACCATTAGCATGACTTCGGATGATATTCATTGAATTGCTCCCTAAGATTTTTATGAAAGTTTTTTTTTGTTTACGACATTCTACCTTTTTCGTTTAATTCTATTCAAGGCGGTTTGTTACTCCCGATATTTTTCAGTAAGGACTTTTTCAAAGCTAATAATTCCTTTATTTTTTCAACCCGCTTTATATTGTTGGCTTCGTTTCATAATAGGTTGCCAAATATCTCACTTCCGCTTTTTTGTCTTTTAATTTCGCGGATATATACAAAGCTACTGGGCTCGTAACTGACAATACTATACATAATTTGAAAGGTCTTGACAAAACCTACAAAACGATGATAATTAGTTTAGATATTGCGTTCAATAGTTATTGACTCGTTAACATGGAGTTCACTAGCGCCGAAATTCGCGCTATTTCAAAGTTCTCCTTCGTTAAAGGCAAATCCGCTAGAGTAACGTTCCGTGAGATCAGAAGTGTTTTGAGGGATGGTACTCTATCAGTTCGAACCGCAGAGGAATGGTTTCAGAGCCGGTGAAAACGACACCATGGATAGCTAGCCGGCGGAAAACCTGTGACGACAAATACCAATCAAATCATACATCGAGTTAGACCTGCATGTGGCATCTCGTGATATCGCCAAGGAGATAGAGTTAGTCACCAAACCATTTTAAACCATCTGCACAAGGCTGGATACAAAAAAAGCTTCATGTTTGGATACTGCATGATTTGACGCCAAAAAATCGTCCGGACCGAATCAACGCCTGCGATATGCAGCTGAAACGGAACCAACTGGACCCATTCTTGAAGCGGATGGTGACTGACGACGAAAGATTGATCACATACGACAATATCAAGCGAAAACGGTCGTGGTCGAAGGCAGGTGAGTCGTCCCAAACAGTGGCCAAATCGGGATTTGCGGCCAGGAAGGTTTTGATGTGTGTTTGGTGGGATCAGAAGGTAATCTTCCACCATGAGCTACTCCCATATGGCCAGCCGCTTAATTCTACCATCTACTGCAACCAACTGGACCGCGCTTGAAGCAGGCGATCGACCAGAAACGTCCAGAATTGGCAAACAGGAAGGGTGTAGTGCTCCACCAGGATAACGCAAGACCACATACTTCGTTGATGACTCGTCAGAAGCTACAGGAGCCCGGATGGAAGGTTTTATCGCATCCACCATATAGCCCGTAGAAGTGATTACCACCTGATCCTGTCCATGGCGAACGCACTTGGTGGTGTAAAGTTGAACTCAAAAGAGGCTTGTGAAAAGTGGCTGTCCGAGTTCTTTACAAATAAGGAGGGGGCTTCTACGAGGGAGGTATTATAAAGTTGCCGTCTAAATGGAAACAAATTATCAAACAAAACGACTGATATTCGAACTGAATCCGATCACTGTAACACTTTTTATAAAGCATTAATAAAGAGCAAAATAGCGGAAGGGAGATATTTGACAACCTATTATTATATTATTGACTTTCATGATTTAATTGTTGTTTTTACTTAGTTTTTCGTCCTCTGTGAACTTTCATTAGTTTGCATTTACTCATATCTTGTCGCTTATTGTTTTTCGATGTTTTCGCTTGATTTTTCACTTTATCCTTGTCTTTCACTGTAGAGAATTTTAACATTTCCTTCATGAATAGTGAATTGTGTTTTGATTCCATATCATAATATAATCCATTTTCTGTTCATAGACTCTTCAGTCGATTTAAGGATGAAATTGCAACCACATCTAGATCTGACTGTGTATATTTGGTGAACTGTAATGATTTTCAATTAGTTGCAATTCATATATGTGACATCAGATTGCAAATCAGGGAGGCTTGCACTAGCAGGTCAAGAGTCTTTATTGGGTCATCAAGTTAACTTCGATGAACTGAACCAAATGTTGCCAATTACTACAAAAGAACTTTTTTGGAGATGTACTAAATCGATGAATATCTCAACAATATAAATAAAAGAACAGATATAGAGAATTTGAGTAATATCTATAGTTATCTTTCGGCGTTGGATAATCACGGTAGGGACTCCAGATAGAGTAAATAATAATTTAGTTTTTACATGATTGCTCGAGATTTATATGATAACACGACTCTACAAAAAAATTTTCGTTCTTTGTCCTAAAGTTTATACTATTATTTTCCAGTTAGTTATGCACAAAAACGAAAAGAAAATACCTTTTTTCGGTATAAAGTTTGCTCTTGTGATAGTTATAATAATTATACTCATTTTTCAATTTCTTCATAAATTTTAATTGATTTTGATATTTTTAAAAAAACCGCGCGGTGAGAGTGGGGTATTAACGTTAACACTGTGCCGCTAGATGGCACCCGAGTGATAAACAACCATCAGGAGTTGTTTACAAGCCCAGAATAACTTAAAATGTCGTCACGAAAGTGCAAATACGATGCTGATGCATTTTGTTTTATATGTGGTCAATTTATTAAAGTTCGAGACGTGAAATATGAACTGAAGACATCTCACGGTCTCTGTGAAGCCTATGAAACATATTTTGACTCTCCTGTACGGAATCAAGATAAGCCATGGGCTCCACATGTTGCTTGTAGTTATTGTAAAAGGTGTTTGGAAGGTAAGCAATTTTTATTTAATCAAGCGATGAATCCAAAATAATAGACATATTAATTTTTATTTTCATATTTTTAGGTTGGTACCGAGGTGAGAAAAGGTCTATGAAATTTGCAATACCAAGGATTTGGCGAGAACCAATATACCATATTACTGACTGCTACTTTTGTATGGTGAATCCGTGAATCCGATTAAAAGACGTAGAGGTGAAAAATTGTGAAAGTGTCAAAATTTTGCTTGAATCTGTTAAGTATCGTGAGTAT
The DNA here is from genome assembly GCA_030674115.1 of Micraspis discolor. Classification (NCBI taxonomy): domain Eukaryota; kingdom Metazoa; phylum Arthropoda; class Insecta; order Coleoptera; family Coccinellidae; genus Micraspis; species Micraspis discolor. Next base: position 63,412 of record JARTUT010001366.1, on the reverse strand, counting down.
AACTGGGACCTGATTGGAGATTTTAAAATGGTGGGATTTTTAATGGGGCTACAGGGTGGATATACAAAGTATCCGTGTTATTTGTGCTTGTGATATAGCAGAGCGGATTCTAAACACTATATTCAATGGTCATGGCCTGTAAAAACAGAATTGTGTGTCGGAAAACGTCAAATTTGAGCCGATTGTTGAAGCGAAAAAAGTGTTGATGCTGCCTTTGCACATTTAGTTAGGGTTGATGAAACAATTTGTTAAAAAACTGGATGAAACTTCAGAAGCTTTTGGATACTTAAAAAAATTTTTTCCGAAGTTATCGGAAGCAAAGGTTAAAGCTGGGGTTTTTGTTGGTCCGCAAATAAGACAGATTTTCGCCGATGAAAAATTCCCAACGTTGCTGAATCGTACTCAAAAAGCAAGTTGGAACAGTTTTAAAGCAGTAGTTTCTGGATTTTTAGGAAATAATAAAGCTGAAAGCTACGGAAAGTTGGTTGAGGATATGCTTACAAATTTTAAGGCTATGAGCTGCAGGATGTCATTAAAAGTACATATGCTGCATGCTCATTTGGATAAATTTAAAAACAATATGGGAGCCTATTCCGAAGAGCAAGGAGAACGTTTCCATCAGGACATCATAAATTTTGAACAACGCTATCAAGGCCAATACAATGAAAATATGATGGGCGACTATATTTGGGGTTTATTGAGAGAAAGTAGCTGTAAACATAAAAGAAAAAGTAAGAGTATGCACTTTTAAGTTATTTTCCACTTTTCTGTAAGCTAATTTGATAGTAAAACTTGATAAAAATAATAAACAATTTTATTTCAATAGTTTTATTTTCAATGAAAAATTAAAATCCGAGATTTTTAAAAATTTCGTTCAATTAGACTTCTAAGCACAAAAGCAAAGTTTTTCAGGCCATAAATTTTTTTTCCGTCTTATTACGACCTAAACTACCGAAATTTAATGCTTTGCAATCAAAGTCAAATTTCATGTTGACCCGTGTAATGTTTTGACTTTTGTATGGATATAATATTCTGTGAACTTACCTTAAATTACCTACTGTTCTGTGGAATTCTCAAGACTATTAAAATTTCCATATATTTGCTGCTTTTGATTTTTTCTTTTTTTTGAAGTTTCTCTATGGGTGCGGAAAGTAAACATACAAATACAAACATACATAACCTGGACAAAAACAGAAGAGTGGAATCTAATACTAATATTATAGAAACGACATGGAGGAAAGTAGTATCTAGGCGAATAAAAACGATTGGCACAGCTGAAACAACAACAAACAATGAGATGAATACTGCATTGCAAGGAAGAAACAATGATAATAAAAAAGTGTGGCTCTTCATATCTAGAATTAAAACCAGAGTAACAGAAGACATAATCAAATCCTATCTCAAAGAAAAATTGGAAATATCAGAACTGGACACCCTTACAGTTAAAAAAATAAGCACATATCACCAAATAAATGATAACGAATGCTTCCAAATCGGCTTGGACTTTGTGCATAATGATCAAGTTTATGACTGTAAGTTTTGGCCGGCGGGGGTTTTCTTTGCTAGATAAAAATTCAACTATGAAAATAAACAGATGAATAACTCGACAACAAATACAAATTTTCAACAGGAACTAACTGCCAAAACAAATCAATAACAAAAAATATCACATTACTAAATTTAACTGCTCAGTGTCTTCGGAATAAGTTGAACACCCTCAATATAGGACTGATGGAAAAATGCCCTGACATTGTATGCATAACTGAACATTGATTTAGTGATGAGCAGAGTCTGGTTTTGGAAAAAAATATTTCTGAATGATTATAACATTGCTGATCACTTCTGTACAGCCAAGCTCAAGAACGGTGGCTCTCTAATACTTATCAATGATAGTTTGCGTTATAAAGAAATAGAAAATTTTGGAATGTATAAAGAAGATGTAATATCTTAAATATCTGCAGTAGAAATTCCCCAAGAAAAAATATTAGTTTTCAGTGTATAGAGATCGCAAAAGGCGAATTCAGATCAGTTTTTGAATAGACTGGATAATATCCTAAAGAACATCTTATTGCTCGATAAATACACAAAATACAAATGGATCATATCCGATGATTTCAACGTAAATATGCTAAATGAAAACATGGATGAGGAAAAACTATGCAATTTATTCAGGTGCTACAATGGAGAATACAAAATGCATGAACCATCTAGAATAACAAAGGATACCTCCACTCTAATCGATAATATATTCTCTAATATTGAACTGAACATCAAAAGCACAGAAAATCTACACATAGGGGATCATCGCTCTCAAATCATATTCTTTCCACCTAAAAAAGATGCTTCTTCAATGAATGATACAAATTTTAAGTTTCGAATAAATTCAACATCAGGAATTAATAACATCAAAGAAAGACTGAATGCCAACAACTGGAATAGAGTACTCACCCCTATGTCAGCAGAAAAAAGCTATCAATTCTTCTTCGATGAAGTTAGGCTCTGGTTCGAACTAGAATTTCCAGAGAAAATGAAACAAAAAATGCAAAACTTAAATAAAGCTGCTATAAATGAAAATGAGGAGATAAGAGAGATCAAAAACAAACTAGACATACTAGATACCATCTTCAAAGTCACAAAATGTAGTAACATATATACTTAATTAAATATAACTTGTTAAATGTATTGAAAAACAAAAGAGTTATTTCAACGAGGCTCTAGTAAAAAATTAAGCAAATAAGACAAAAACCATATGATCCATAATTAAGAAGGAAACTACTGAAGAAGATCATGAAACCAATGGATGGAAAAGCAGAGGCATTCAACAGTTATTTTGCATCAATAGCTCGAAGAATGAGCGGAAACACGGCCGCAAAAAAGGAGAAGCCTTGGAGCTGCTGGAACAGAATAATCCTGATAAGTGTGAATTACTGGAATTTCAACAACAAATGAATTTGAAGTCATAATACATACATCGATTCATTCAAAAGAAAACTAGCAGTTGCAATCTACACCATCACAACTGTTAAAAGAGTTTCCAGCAAGGAGGCGGCTCCTATTTTGCAAATTTCCATTAGTTGGCAACGTATGGAATTCTGCTGTGGGGGACATCAGTACAAGCCAGAGACATTCTGATTCTCCAGAAGAAAATGTTGACAGCAATAATGGGTTTGAAACAGAGGGACAATTGTAGAGAGGCGTTTAGGGAACTAAAAATACTTACCATACCAGCCCTATGCATATTGGAATGTTCCACATATGTCCATGAGAACTTAAACAGCTTTCCAACTAATAGCTCATTTCACGATTGAATACACAATGCAGAAACAAACTTACCATCCCATACCATGAACGAAAGTATGCACAACAGGGAGTAAACTACTGGGGTTCTAAAATTTACAATGGGCTTCTCGATGCCATAAAACAAATGAATGGAAAAAGGTTCAAGAAATCTCTCAAAGAATTTATCTTGAAAGATACAATCTACAGTTTCGACGAATTCTTAAAATATTGAATGTTCAACTTCCAAATTGACGAAGCATATAAATTATTAATGCTAATAAAAGTTATTGTATTGTATTGTTATTGTATGCCGGATCACGAGAAACAAAGCATTTCTCAGCTGCTGGTTAGCAATCTTCTGACTATTCTTGTAGTCCACAGAATGATTTACTTTTGGGCTACATTGATAACAGTTTCGTCAAATCCAAGCCACGTATTGTGTTGGATCAGATGCATGTCAACAAGACCATTGGTTGTGATGACCAATGAAAGGATCGGAGTGGAGGTACGGTGGTGAATTTGTTTCAGTTCAAACCCCAAGTCATGATATTTTACTATTTTCTTCAATATAGACTTTCTCAGCGTTGTCATTCGCAGAAACCGTGATGTCAATTATTATTGCCTTTTTTTTTGTCACGGATTACTATGACTGGTCGGTTATGTGGAATTGGTCTATCAGTAATCAATGGATGATCCCAGTAGAGCTTCAGGTTTATATTTTCTATCAGTGTTTGTAGTGTTTATTCATATATTCTTTTATGTTACTTATGTAACTTTATGTAACTTATATTTTATAGTAAGTGCCTGGTGGTAAACTTTTGCCATGACGTTATGACGATCCGTGTATTCTCAAGGAGCGAGGGTTAAACAGGAGGAAGTACTGTGTTGGATTGTTTCTACGGATTGTGAGCATTTGCGGCATTGATCTGTTCGTAAGTTCTTTCGGGCTTTGTTCTTCAGGTAGGCTTTCATAGGTATCACTTGGTCTTGGATGGCAGCCAGTTTTTCTTCAGTCTCCGGAAAAAGATAACCGGCTTTCAGGTATGAGATGGACATTTCCTAGTTGATTTTACTCCATTCAGAGCAGTGGGATATCTTCCATGGAGGGCTTTACAAGGCCATTCCCGAGCAGCTTCCCCAATGTTTGGGCTCTCTATCGGGGCCGTTCTTGATACCAGGTTTACAACTGTGACATTTTGGTCCTCTTCAGCTTTGACTCGGAAGAAAGCTGAGTTCCTTGATTTAAAATACTCTGTCATTTGCTTGGCCACAGTGTTGTAGGTGTTTTCAACCTATTATAAACCTCTTCCCCCCTCACTTCTTGGAATGTACAGTCCCATTACAGATGCATGGGGGTGATGCATTTCATACCTGGTGAAGAGTACAACTTGGGTATCTATTGCTTTCAGATCGGTGGTCGACCATTTGATGATGTCGAAGGAATAAGCAAGACATGGCATTGCCAACGCTTTAATTGCCGTGAATGTTGATTTCAAATTCAGTTAACTTCGAAGAACCTTCTTCAGCCTCTCAATGAACTTAGTTTTAAACGAATTTTTGGCTTCAGTTGTTCTGATTTCAAGTCCCTGTTTAATTCCCAAATACTTGTGAGTATCTTCTGGACCCATCCTTTGCATTTCTAACCCTTGGTTTATAAGCATGGCTTCTCCCTCTATCAGCTTTCCTCTTTTCATATGAGTACCGCACATCTAAGCCCATTTCCATTTGTATACTTTTTGTGATGGATGTTACGATTCTGAGCTGTTTTGATAGTTGGTCTTCATTTACTGCGTACAATTAGAGGTGTCGATGTAGAGCTGATGACTGATTTTGGTGTTATTTCTTTTTTCAATAATATAGCGGTACCTGGTGTTGTTAAGCGATTAGCTTAAAAATTTAATAGCGAGGTAGAACCAGAGTGTACTCAGTTTGTCTCCCTGAAAAAGCCCTGTTCTGATGTTTATCTCCCCCGTTGTATATTCATGTGTGTTTGTTTTGAAGTGTTATCTAGTTCTCCACGTGAGCATAAGATGTTGGAAAAGATTGATTATCGCTTCCTCTTCTCCATACAATTTCAAAGTTTCTCATCATCATCATCATCATCATCAAAGTCCTTTACGTCCACTGCTGGACATAGGCCTCCCCTGTTCTCCTCCATTTCTACCTATCTCTGGCCTTCCGAAGCCAATTGCCGCCGATCTTCACAATATCATCCTTCCAGCTCATTGGTGGTCGTCCTCGATTTCGCTTATCTGCTCTTGGTCTCCATTCCATCAGCTTGCGTGTCCAGCGTCCATTCCCCAAACGTGCGACATGACCCGCCTTGTTCCACTTCAATTTCGCTATCCTCACCACCACGTCTGTAATACCGGTTCTTGTTCTTAAATTTTCATTTGTAACTCGATCTTTAAGAGTAATTCCTAGCATTGACCTTTCCATGCGTCTTTGGACTACTCTTAATTTGAGGGCACTTTTTCTTGTTAAAGTGGTTGTTTCAACTCCGTATGTCAAGACTGGGAGTATACACTGGTCAAAAACCTTTCTCTTCATACAAATTGGCGTCGTACGGCTCTTAAATACATCTCTTAATGCACCATACGCTGCCCAGGCTGCGATTATCCTTCTTTTAATTTCGCACGTCTGATTGTCTTTTCCGATGGTAATTTCTTGTCCGAGGTAAATGTACTTTTCCACGAGCTCTACATTTTTACATTTTACTGTAAGGTGATCATTAGGTACTAAGTTTGTCATGAGTTTGGTTTTCTTAAAATTCATGTTCAATCCTACCTTCGAACACGCAGTTTCCAACCCTACCAACATTTCTCCCATTTCATCCATTCTGTCTAATATTATCACGATGTCATCAGCATATCGAAGGTCTTTCCCCGGCTATAAGAATTACTTTCTCGTCCCAATTTAACCTTTTAAAGACATATTGCATTACTATGATGAACAGTTTCGGTGATATGGTGTCTCCTTGTCGTACACCGCGTTCGATCTTTATCTTTTGGCTATCGTAATGTAATCTAATAGTGACTGTAGCATTCCTATAGATGTTATAAATAAGTCTGCTGTAGCGGCCATCTATCCGACTTTCATTTAAAGCTTCTAATACGCTATCTAATTCGATAGTGTCGAATGCTTTGTGAAAATCGACAAAAGCTAGGACTAGCGGTCTGTTATATTCTACAATCTTTTCGATAAGAGTTTTTACAGTTTGAGATGGTCATCTGTTCTGTAGTTCCTTCGGAACCCTGCCTGTTCCTTTGATTGGTAGAAATCGAGCATGTTTTCCAATCTCGTTGTTATTACTCTGGTGAACAGCTTGTACAGTTGGTTCAATAAACTGATAGGGCGGTAATTTTCAAGACCCGTTTTGTCTCTCTTTTTGTGAAGCAGTATTGTTATAGCATTGGCCCAAGACTCAGGTATTGACTTTTACCTTAAACACATGTTAAAAAGTTTCTTAATTTCGAGTAGAAGTTGCTGTCCTCCATTCTTTAGGGCCTCAAAAACTATACCGTCCTCACCTGGCGCCCTGTGTAATTTCGTTTTAGACATTGCATGCTCTATCTCGTCTAAAGTTATCTCTGGCATAAGTTCTGACCCCTGATTTACGATTTGATTCCTGAGTGATGTCTCCAAGCTTAAATTATCCTCTCTTTTGCTTGCATAAAGTTCTTTTTAGAATTCCTGTACAATTCCTGTGTACAATAGCTGCTGTCTGTTGCAAACAAGGTTTTCCTCTTTGTCCTTAAGATTATTTATTTCCTGCTTCCCGTTATTCATTCTTCTTCTTAGGACTTTTAGACTTTTATTTTCTTCGATGGTCAGTTCAACTTTATTCATTTGGAATTTTCTTAGATCTTTCCTTAAGGCTTTTGACACGGTTTTATTCATTTCTCTAAATTGTTTATTGTCCGTTTGATTGCTTCTTATGTTTTTTCTTTCCTTTAGTAACTTCTTTGTATCCAAACATAGCTTTTCCTGTTTTTTAGCATTTAAGCAGTGCTTTTCTTGGCTTCTTCTTACCGCTTCTATTATTCTCTCATTTAAATTATTTGTTGTTTCAGACGCTTTGTTGTGCTCAAGATATTTATTGATTTCACTTTGATATTCTTCGAAATTTGTGGTCGTCCAAGATTTCGTTGATTACTTTTTAATTAATCTGTGCCGTTCTTTATTGATCTGTATGTTAATTTTTGCCCTCACTATCTTGTGGTCACTGCTTGTGGTGATCTTGTTTAGAACCGAAACGTCTTTAAAAATATCTTTTCTGTTACTAATTATGTAGTCAATCTCGTTCCTAGTTTTACCATCTGGACTTTGCCATGTCCACCTCCTTTGTGTTTTCTTGCAGAAGAAACTATTCATTTGGTAGAAGTTATTTTCTAGAAGGAATCCCAGCAGTGTTTCTCCTCTTTCATTCCTTCCTTTTGTTCCGTAATTATCTAGTGCCACTTCTTCATTATTTGTTCTTAACCCTACTTTGGCGTTAAAATCTCCCATTAGTATTGTAAAATGGGTAGGGTTGTCGTTTAATGCCTCTGATATTTCTTCATAGAATTGTTCGATTCCTTCTTCGTCATGATCTGATGTTGAGGCGTAAATTTGTATGACTTTCAAGCTGTACTTTGAATTTATTTTCAGAGAGAGATAGGTTACTCTGGTTGATATGCTTTTAACGTAGTTAATACCATCAGAATATCTTCTATGTACGAAAAAACCCACTCCGCCATAAGATTCATCGTCAGTACCCTTATTGTAATATATGTGACCGGACTTCAGCGTTTGTAAACTCTCTCCACGTTTTCTGACTTCACATACTCCCAGTATTTCCCATCTGATATTCAGCATCTCGTTTTCCAGCTCTGTGAACCTTTCCTCTGTGAGTGAGCTTCTGGTGTTGTATGTTACCACATATAGGGATTGTCTTTTTCTATTTCCTTTCCTTTCCATTGAATTTGTGCCTTCCCAGAATCCATAAGGCAGACCCCTTTCGAGGTGTGGGATTTGTCATAAAATGCTCTACGCACCTGGGGTACAATTCCGTTTGTTTTGAAATTCATCGTAAGTAAGTTTTGAGGGGGTTGTTGGCAATTAAAACACCACGCTTGCCGAGCGGGTTGGTGAGTTTGAAGTTCAGCCGCCCGCTGCGGGTCAGACGCTGTTTGTAGCCCCTCTCTCAGAGTCAGACGCTACGGTGCTAGTTTTGGTCCGCCCCGGGTATTTGATTTCCCCGGTACCACCCATATTTGGGAGGCATTCCCCTATCCGCCACCTGGGGAGGCGCCCGATGGGAGAATAGCAACTCCCTACGGAGTCAAAGTTTCTAGTAGCCGTGATTGCGGGATGGAGTCGAAGACTCTTCTGTAATCAATTCATGCCATTGATAGGTTCCGCTGGTTCTTTTTTGCTTGTTTGGTAATGAAGGAATCAATGATAGCAACTTTTCAGTTCTCTTTGCATCTTTACGGCATCCATTCTGTTCACGTGCTAGAATATTGTATGTTTCCGCAAGCTTCCAAATTTTTTCGGTTATCATTCCTGTTAAGATTTTGTAAATAACAGGCAAGCACGTTATTACCTATAAACCTTTTCGTATAAGGTAACAATTACTAACTACTGCTAGTGCAGGGTTTCCGAAACTAACTCAGTGGAGAAGGGTGGGGTTCTCACTAAATATGATGGATATATCAATGGGCGCCAGGCAAATTTTTCCTACTTCGAAACCCCCAAGTTGGACGTAATGGTCCCCAAATCAGCCACAAGGACAATTACATGAAATATTAACTGATCCCAGTAGATATGTATAATGCTCCAAATATATAATTACATAACAAATAAAAGAAAAATTAATGATATTTCTAGGGTTTCATGAATCCCAAAATGTAGTGCTGAACGATATTCAAGGCTACAGATAACTATGAGAAGGAAATCGGGAATTGAACTATAAAATCTACTCTGACCCAATAATCGAGACGCGTCGCATGAGCTCAGGCGCAGCACGTGTATATATACATATATCTAAAAAGATCAGTTAGGTTTAAAACCACGTTCAATTCCGTCTGAACAATTCTAAAATGCACACTATAAAATCTTACCTAATATTAAACTTGATTATTTAAAATCATTGACATGAACACTTGATATTTCAAACCTTCCTACTTCTTGAGGTGATCTTATTCAATGGAACCTAGTATACGTTGGCTGTCCCGTATATTCCCATCTTCATCCCAATATCTCAAGATGCTCGTCTGTTTCCTTGTTTGAGTGCCCTGGTATATGTTGGCTGTCCCATATACCACACTCCTGACTCCCACGACGCTCTAAACTCAATAATTCTAGATTCTCTTTCAAGTAGTTGTTTGAGTACCCTGGTATATGTTGGCTGTCCCATATACCACACTCCCGACTCCCACGACGTTCTCAACTCAACCTATCTACCTGCTCTTCGTTTCTCGATATTCCTAGTACAGATATCTTGGCTATTTCATACACCACACTATCCAATTCAACCACTGTGTGTACGTCAATCCCAACAATATCCTAGGACTAAATGTGACCAGTTATTTCGCACAAATTCAGGACGATATTCTATTCTAAAAAAACCCTGTTAAAGAAAAACCCCCAATTACCATCATATCATATACAATTATTTACACAGAAAACATCCATAGGAATAAAGGATTCGATCCCATGTCTTTATCTCTACCTACCCGATATTCTTGAGTTTCTTTCCTGTCGTTATCATCTACTGAAAATCACCCAGGAAAACGATGTAAAAGCTATCAACAATCCTGACGAAGGCTACGGAAAAAGGACAATTCGATTTCAAATCGATTATTCACAATTAACTCCACTCAACGACATACCTGCCAAAAATTATGTGTTTAATCCTCTTTCGAGCTTGATACTGACAAACTATTCTACCAACTATTTTCAGTATCACTTTCAACGGTTTTCCCAATCAAAATCCAATTAAGATGATTTCATATATCACATATAAAAATTGAGTAAATCGGTATACACAATCATTGAACTGGCCTTGGTGACTCTAACCTCTTCTTCTCCGGTTCCTCGCCAACATTGACAAAGACGAAAGAATCGTGACAATGACATCATGTATAACCATCGCTCAAATCGGCAGCCTGTTCCAGTGGCGGCGAATGCGCCCTTGATCGCATTCAATTCACAAATATCTAAAGACAAAAACGAGACGTTACAACGTGATTGAATTTTATTGGGGTTATTGTTTCCTGGTCCTTTCGGAATCATGTGGGTGATGCCAAGAGATAAAAACTTAGTTTATTTATTTATTTATTTTATTTATTTAACATACAATTTGTACAACAATTTACAAATGTATGTGTTATACGGGAAACCCCCACAATTGAAAAATTCACTTTTAATCAGACAAATTTTATACAAATCAAAAAAGAACTTCACCCAACTCAAACAAACAACGAGTCAACCACTTATATGCTACGTAAGATAGACCCTATTCTAAGCTTAAATGTTCGCAGTGAAACGGGAAACGGATCACAATATCTCGAAAACTCGTTCACCGAGCAAAGGCAACGATGCAAGACCGAATTGATTGCATAATTCGTGGGTCTAGTCCGAATTCGAAACAGAGGCATGTCTCTTGTAATCCTCGATGGGATATTAAATGGAATTCTGGCCAACAATTCTGAGCTCTGTACCAGACCGTGTATAAGTTTGTATATCAGACAAGCATCGAATACCCTTCTACGATTTTCCAGTGTATCAAGAGCAAACAAAACATTCAAGTTACAGCCATGAGCTATTCGTGACCTGAAAGCCAGATATCGCAAAAATTTCTTCTGCACCCTCTCGATCAAGTCCACATCGCACCTATAAAAGGGAGACCAAATACAGGAGGCATACTCCAAGTTGGATCTGACTAAGGAACAGAACAACAATCGCGCAGTTTGAACACCAAAACTCTTAGAGTTCCGTATCACGAAACCCATCATCTTACACGCTTTGGACGATATATCCTCAATATGTTCCTTGAAATCGAGATTGCTATCCAAAGTCACTCCCAAATCACGAACGCTGTACACTCTTTTAAGGCTCTTTTCATCAATACTATAATTATAATTTAATACAGATCGAGATTTATGAAATGATATAACCTGGCATTTATCAATATTCAAATCAACACAATTTGCTTGTGTCCACCTGAAGAAACCGTTGATCTGCTCCTGAAGAAACAGGACAGAGCAACGATCAGCTACAGGCACAAAAATCTTCAAATCATCGGCATACAATAAAAATTTAACTTTCAAAACTTTTTTTACATCATTAACAAAAATATTGAACAGAACAGGTCCGAGGTGAGACCCCTGTGGAACTCCCGAACTGACATGTATCAGCCCAGAATAAAATCCCTTGTATTTTACAACCTGTGTACGACCCGATAAAAAACTTCTAATCCACCTTCCCAGTGACCCCGATATACCAATAGCGTCAAGCTTGGCCATCAATAAATTATGATTCACCCTATCAAATGCTTTGGAGAAGTCTGCATATATTACGTCCATCTGGCAACCCATTTCAAAGCAGTTTACTACATCATCCACGAACAACACTAAATTGGATAATGTTGAACGACCACTGCGAAAACCATGCTGCTCCTCAATTATTAAAGGTGCCACTTTCCATGATAAGTAATTACAGACTAAGCAGTCGAGTAACTTAGTTATTTCTTTGTATGTGCAACTGAAGTGTTTCCACCAGTAGTTGTGAAACTCATCAGGTCCTGGCACAGACCAGTTGTTTGTTTTTTGAAGTGTTGTTTTCATATCATTTTCAGTGATGGTAACTCTATCCATTATCCCTCTATCCCGCCTCTCGAATTCAGTCGCTCCAGATTGCTTCCCAAGTTGTACGCATTTGATCAGGTCTTGGAAACCCCTCTTCATCTGTGGTTGTTTCCTCTAGTTGTATGTAGAAATGATTTTGATTTTTATAGTACAACTGGTTATTCTTGTACCTTTTGACCCTTTCATTATATCGTCTCACCCTGATTCCTAATGCTTGAAACAAATATGAGTAATTTTTTTTCAAATATTCAACAACGATTGACAATAGAAGATGACTAAAATGCGAAGCACTCCCATGAGGCACTAATAACTTCCAAAGGTAGTAGTCTATTAAGAGGGATAATAAACAACAGTTTTGACCTAGTTTTGCAGGTTCACCCACCTAGTGACCAACAGACATGAACAAGATTTCTGATGTCCTGAACTTTTTCGTTACGAATGGAATTAACAATAGCCACATAGAAGTGACATCCTATCCTTTAGACCCCTCACGGAACATTTACTCGTCCAGATAACTCTGCACACACTACCCAAATCGTCTGAAATTGAATCTTTATAAACAACAGAGAAAACCAATTGAGCTGAGTTCCAGCAAATACTTGAGAAAGTAACAGTTATGAATGTAATTCAAGAAATGACTGATGACAAAGTAAAAGCTGCAAGAGAGAACAAATATAATTCAGAAAGCTAAAGTATCCCAACACAGTCAAGAATAGAAGAAATCAAACCCTTCTATGTTCGAGAGCTGCTCGTAGAAAAACGAAGAGCAATAGGCAAACGTCACAAATCACGGAATCTGATTTACAATACAATACAAATAAACTCACCAGAAAACAAGCTGAAGAAAACCCGACAACAAAATAAAAACATATGATACTCATATTAAATCTTCGAATCTTTGAGAACTTGCTCCTTCAAAACGAATATTCCAAAGGTAGGGAACACATACATATCTTTCAAAGTTGGAAACCAACCAGAATGATTGTTGGAACAATAAAATTCCGATGTCCCACACAAATGTCAGATCATCGCAGGCGCAAAAAAATTAAGGAATCGAACTTGAACCACTATAATAATTCGCTTTTCGAGTCAAATGAAATGTATCCAGTGGCGTCGCATTGAAATGAGAATCCGTTTTCTCATTCTCGTGTTCAAACCGTGACAGTCCCCCTTCCCAATCCAAACGAGGTAAACTTGCAAAGTTTACCAACGATCACTTGAATTTTTAATTTAATCTAAAAGCTGAGACCTAGACAAAAGAAATAGCAGAACAGATAACGGAAACCATACTACATCACATATTCACTTCGAAGCTAAAGTTAGTTTCGTGTAGTAACCGAACGCAACTGGATAAATTAGCCGAATTATAGCGCACCGAACTGAATGAGATAAGCGATACGAATAAAAAGAACTCGATGATCAGTTCAATTCAGCCTAAGCTAAGAAATAAGACACTTCAACACCGAATATTATTTACAGTTACTGGTATTGATATCTTAAAGGACATAAAAAGTGAAGAAAACACATCGAACTTAAACCCTATAGTCATTCGCTTTCCGATTCAAATGAAATCTATCCAGTTGCGTTGCATTGAAATGAATACTCGTTTTCTCCTTCTCGCGTTATAACTGGGAAGATCAATGTGGCTGAATCAGTTCAAATAACATTCACTACAAGAATAAATACACATCTCCTTGTCAAAATATTCGAAAAGGAGATACCAGTCGAGACCAAAGATAAGTATCTCGCCATACATTTAGACCAGCGCCTCAACTGGGAACAACACATCAATGATAAAAAGAATAAAATGAATCTAAAATTCCGAAATATGTATTGGCTTATGGGCAGAAAGTCTCACTTAAACCTTCAAAATAAATTACTAATTTACGAAGCAATCATCAAATCAATATGGACGTAATTCGTCCAATTCTGGAGTTGCGTTAAGTCATCGAATATTCAAATCATCCGAAGAGTACAATCAAAAATACTACCATCTTTAGTAATGCCTGTTGATATGTCTCCGACTACACCAACCATGGGGATTTAGGAGTCCCATATATGGTCACAGAAACTGGAAACCGCTCGAAAAAATATAAGAAGCGACAAGGACATGCTAACTAATTTATCGACCAACTGACAGAAGATCCATTCAACTTACGAAAATTGAAAGACACCTGGCCAAACGAACTAACTGACTTATCTTACATATTTATACAGGGTTTTCAGCACATGGATCGTCAAATTTTTTTGGTGCGTTGGTAGGCTCATTTGCTACCGTTTCAGTCTTGGAACCTGGGTCTTTAGTATTATGGTTACGGAGGTATGATTTTTTTATTAGGTTTTTCTAAATTACCCAAAATGTACCCTTCGAAGCCCCATAACTTTTTTTGAGTGTGCTTTTACATGCATTTCTTTTATTGTATTAAGTCTACATGTGAGTGTGTTTAAAAAAAAACGTATTTATTGTTACAGATAACACCACAAAAATAACACGTAGGCCTTTTATTAAAAAAAAATTATGAAAGTATGAAAACATCTCCACTCCTATCAAAATAAAAAAAAAGTTACAGCTATTACAAACTTAGTTTTATTTTAAAATGTTCTTTGGTTTATAACGTTGCTAACCATATGCTATTTACGTGAGTCAATAAAAAAATAATACTGAAAATAAGGTTTTACTCAGAAGAGTGAAGAAAGTCGCACCTAAATAAAAGTACGGATTTCGACACAACACAGCGAGCAAGGAAATTTTACCTGCCCGTTTCAGACGCGTGTGAATTATTATTACTATTTCTGTCCTTAGGTTGCATTGGGTTAGTCGCCGCTGACTTGACCCTACCGTCATTCGAGATTTAATTGTCTCTGCTGTTGGAAGTGTCTGTGCCGCGTTGTTCAGTTTTTTAAATTTGTATATTTTTGTTTTTGTTACTTTATTCGACTTTTTGCTACTATTTATTTAATATTGGTTGTTGATTCGCCTAATTTCACCAACGCTGAGGATGCTGATATAGTGATGGCATATGGCAAGGCCGATGGTGTTGCTCGTGCAGCTCAAAGGATTTATCATGCCAAATTTCCTGATCGAAGATTACCCCACCACGAAACATTCTCGACGACTTATCGACGATTAAGAGAGACTGGAAACTTAAATTTTCAAGAGCCTCGGGTCTTCAAAGGCTTGAAGTATTTGATCGTCAACTGCTACATGGTGTTGCCTCATATTGACCCGAGGCTCTTGAAAATTTAAGTTTCCAGTCTCTCTTAATCGTCGATAAGTAGTCGAGAATGTATATGTACCAATTTATGTACCCAGTCAATATGTTGAAGCTATTAAATGTGCCAAGAAGACAGGCAATCCCTACACCGTGAGAGGAATGTCATCTAGTGATTTTTATTCATTGAAGCGTCTGTCTGAAGATATTAGATTCACTACAGCAAAGTCTTTCAAAATTTCTGAAGTTAAGATTTTCGAACTGTTGCAGGACGATCCTACGAAGTTGTTGTTTACAACCTCTTTTAAAGATCATCAGTTCTCCGAAACAGTTTTAACGCGAAAAAAAAATCTTAATTCAATATTCCTCAAACTGGCGTATCGATCCAAACCTAAACTCAAAGAAAATAAACTGAAGGATCTTTTGGATTTATTACAAAAAAATCATATTCCCCCTTTTTATGAGTCATTTTATAAACCCCTCAAGCCAGTAATTTAGCTTTTATTAGTTGATTGTAAATTCACGCAAAAAAAAATGTGTTGTTTGTTTTGATTGTTTATTATGATTACTATTTGATGATTTCAGTTTATTTTAATGGGAAGTTTATAATTTAGTTGTTTTTTCTGTATTTTAAATTAATATTGGAGACTTTTTTATAACTACAGAAATTTTGATCGGAAAAAGAGTCATAATATTCATCAAATTGAAAGTTTCTTAAAAGTTACTCAAAAAAATATATAATTTTGCTATTAAATATGAAACCCTATCATGAATATACAGGGTGTCTCAAGTTCGAGTGACTATTAGACGTTTCTGGAGAACTAGGTATATTTGAAATCTGAAAATTGGGATTATGATATTGTTCGAAGTTCTCTACAGAGCTAAAATATTTTTGAATCCCAAAAACTTTCGGTTATACAGGGAGTGAAAATAAATTCGACCAAAAATATTTTTTTTCAAGTTTTCCATTCCTGGTATAAACGAGTATTCAAGAGTGAATATATTTCTGTTAAAACCGTTGAATTAAATCGAATAGTTTTCAAAATATCAAAAAAAAACTAGAAAAAAAGTCAAATATGTTCAGTCAGTAAGATGTTCATTATTCTTATTTTAAATATCCTGAGCTCAAACCGTTTTTACAACATCGAAGAGGAAGGATGTGAAAAGGTCATGCATCTTTTGGATGTATAAAATATCATTACATAGTGTTTTAAATTTTGTGTTGAAAATTGTGATATTTAATTGGCCATAACTTCTGTTTTTCAAATCAAAACCGTATTTTTTTATAATTTTGTTGGATTCTGCGGTCAAAAATAATGATAGTTTTTTTACATGATTTTGCTCCTTAATTCAATAATTTCTGAGATATTTGAGATTTTCTCGATTTATGTAGTATGAAGAGTCAAATTCATAAGGATATTCTGTGAGCATAGAAGATAAAACATCGCATTTATAATTCACAAGTGTCAGGTAGGTCTTATTGTTAGTCGTTATAAAATTTTTTGATTTCACGAAATGAATCGTTGCTATTCTAATAATGAGATTTTGGATTTATTTCTTTTATTGTAATTTTTCAATTGTATACGCAATACACATTCAAATGCACTTAATGATATTGTTTATTTCAAATGGTGGATGACACAAAATGTTGAGTATCCAATGAGAAGTATCCCCATTTTTTTTTTACAATTTCTGGAAAGATGTTTCAAACTTTCCAAATTTTGGAATGTAAGAGCCCCTAAAGAATACAAAAAAAGGGCAGTTTATGAAATTAATATTTCGACTTATTTCGAAGCGAATGAGAATTCATCTCTTCAATAGGAAACACATTGAATAGATTCGCTACTTCAGTACACCGAATTGTGTTTATAAATAAATTATAATAATAAAAATAAAAATACGTTTCAAAACTCAAATTAACAAAATAAATGATCTGGTAAGATTCTCAATATGGTAACCATTTTGTTCCACACACTTTCGAATACGTCTTGAAACACCTCGGTTAGTTGCTCGCTCAATTTCCTCCCCTTTTAGAGAGTGGAAAGCATCCTCCACACGCCGTATCAAATCTTCTTTGCTTTCAATAGGAGATTCATAGACTTTGTTTTTTATTTTACCCCAGAAATAAAAATCTAAGGGAGTAAGATCGAGAGATCCTGGGGACCAAAATAGTGAAGAACGGCGTCCGATCCACCGATTACCAAACATTGCAAACGGCAGTTCATCCAAAAACTCAAAAACAAAATTTCTCAGGATTTCCAAAAATTTTTCTGTATTTAAATTTTCTCCATAAATGTAGTACCGCATTTTATTGTTCATAAAAAGAGTAAACACATCTATAATATATAAATGAATCGCAAAATGTGTTGGTAAGAGCATAACTCAACAACGCCTGGACCAATTTGGCCAAATCTTTTTTTAAAATGTTCGTTGAAGTTCAAGGATGGTTTTTACGGCGAGAAAAATTAGAATTATTGCTGGAAAAAACTAAAAATAGCCCTTTTCAATTCGCTCACAAAATAAAATTGTACTTGCACTCGCTTCGTCGGGAATCGCAGCAACTTTGCTTGAAGGTGGTCGAACAGCCCATTCAGCACTATAATTGCCATTAAATATGCAAAGCAATGAAACTCCAACCTGCAACGTTTCGAAGAACTCTGCAATGGCAAAGGTTTTGCAGCAATGTAAATTGATTGTTTGGGATGAATGCACGATGGCACATAAAAAATCTTTGGAGGCTTTAGACAGAACTTTAAAAGATCTACGGAGCAATAATAACCGATTTAGTGGTGCAATGATTTTATTAGCAGGAGATTTTCGTCAAACATTGCCAGTGATTCCACAATCAACGCCAGCTGATGAACTCAATGCATTTCTAAAGTTCTCCAATTTGTGGAAACATGTCAATGTACTTCATTTAAGCAAGAATATGCGTGTCGAGTTGCAAAATGACCAATCTGGAAACATTTTCTCTAAACAACTCATTGACATTAGTAATGGCAAATTTCCTATAGACATGTTGACTGGCTGCATTAACTTTTCTCAAAGTTTCTGTCAGTTAACTAGATCAAAAGATGAACTTATTCAGAAGGTGTTTCCAGATGTTTCTCAAAATTACAGAAACCATGATTGGTTGAGCGAACGAGCTATTCTGGCTGCAAAAAACATAGATGTAAATGAATTAAATTTCAAAATTCAAGAAAAAATTACAGGCGAATTGAGGATATATAAATCAGTTGATTCGGCTACTAATCAAGATGATGTAGTCAACTATCCACCGGAATTTTTAAACTCGCTGAATTTGCCAGGGTTGCCACCTCACAATCTTCAATTAAAAGTTGGATCGGTGGTTATAATGTTGCGAAATATCAACCAACCGCGTCTTTGCAACGGTACACGGTTAGCGATAAAAAAATTACGAAACAATGTGATAGAAGCAACTATACTCAAAGGAAAGTATAAAGGAGATGATGTTCTCATACCGCGCATCCCAATGATTCTGACTGATGTGCCATTTTAGTTTAAACGACTACAGTTTCCAGTGCGGCTTGCTTTAGCTATGACTATAAACAAGTCCCAGGGGCAATCATTAAGTGTTTGTGGTATTATTCCAGAAAACCCATGTTTCTCACATGGTCAATTGTATGTTGCATGTTCCCGTGTTGGGAAACCATCAGATTGGTTTATCTATGCGCCAGGTAATCAAACAAAAAACATCGTATACCACAAAGCACTATAATGATAATAATAATAATTATGATTCACATGATTAACAATAAAGCGATTACTTACTTTTAAATCCTTATATATTTTTATTTAATTATTTTTTATTCACAACGCCTTATCGCCTTTGTAAAGGTTCTGTTCAGAGGAATTTTTTAAAATAAGTAGGCACAAAAACTGCCACATCACAAATTTTTTGACAGGACGAAGTCTGTCGGGTCAGCTAGTTAAAATTAAATTTGTTCTGGGGGTCTCTTTGTCTTTTTCTATGAGGATTTTCACTTCTCCAAATGTGGCAATTCTTTCAATTAAATAGTCCTTCATTATTGAATTTTGCTTCGTCTCTCCAAATCATCTTTTTCAAAAAATTTTCAACATTTTCAAGTTTTTCTAATATTCCTTGTAATGAAGTTTGATTTTTTTTGTATAGGAAAATCATCCTTCATTTTAAGTATTCCGATTATTTTATATATTTTCCGTTCCCCTGTATACGCCTTAAGATTCGAAGTCGTTGTTTCAGAGTTTTTCGGTGAGAAAAAAAGGCCTGAAAACATAAATTTCTCTTCGCTAGAATCCGATAAATCTGTTTTTACGCGATAAACCGAAATCGAAGATGATTTTAGGCGACAAATGCCAAGTCTGTGTGTATCCGTTTCACCTCCCATCGGGAGAGTATAAAAGGCGTGTTGCCCTCAAATTCAGGAGATAATTCAGATTACCGTCAGTCAGTCAGTCAGTCAGGTTAGCGAATTGAGATTACCGTCAGTCAGTCAGATTAGCAGATTCAAAATTCAGATCAGTTTCAGTCAGATTAGCAGATTCATTCAGTTAGTATTATTCAGTTTCATTCAGTTTAGCAGATTAATTAATAATTCAGATTAGATTCAGTGAGATTCAGATTCCTTCCGATTTGGTGATTATAGTTCCAAGTTAGATATAGATTTTAAGATAGGTAATTTTATTCAGTGTTCAGTTAGATTCAGTATTTACAGGAGTTTATTTTATTTTTCTTATTCAATAGTAGCGATTTTAGTTTATCTCATCAGTGCACACAGTGTGGTTTTATCGGACGTCAGTGTCCTGAGCGACGAAAGAAAAGAAAAAGTGAGTAAACGAATAACCCCATTGCCGAAACCCCTTTCTTTCAATTTCATCAAAATCGCCTATTTTTCCGAGTTCGATTTCATTCCTTTTACGGGAATTCTGTGGACTTCCTGTCCACGTGGGCAGTTAGCAACCCTTCGTCTGTATATAATAATTATTCTTAGCTCTTCTCGCGAGCCAGTAAAATATTTTATTCAGAATACCGTCAATCACAATTTGTTGCGTCCTATTTGCGAGAAAGTAGCGTTCGCAGCCGGATTGATTTAGAATTAAGTCATTTTTATGCATTTCACTTGTAATTGTTAATGTCCTTAGAAAGTGTTATTTTCACAAGTACAACTGAATTCTTGCGTTCTGTTTAAATTTTTGCAGTTGATTACCGAATTAATTTATTTACACCTTTCATACTGTCAGTTTAAATCTGTTATTTTGCGGAATTAATATATTTCCACATTTCATGCTGTCAGTTTAAATCTATTATTTTGTTGAAATATAGCTGATTACTTACCTTATTTGTATTCAACATACCGAGGTGATTTTCTGTACTTATATATCGAATTAATTTATTTTCACCTTTTATACTGTCAGTTTATATCTGTTATTTTGTTGAAATATAGCTGATTACTTACGTTATTTTTATTCAACATACTGAGGGAATTTTCTGTACATATATTCCGAATAAATTATATTAAATTTTTGCCTATTTGATTGCTCAAATTATCGCTAATAGCTTAGATAAAACCGAACTCTGTCTTCGACTAGAAGC
Source organism: Micraspis discolor (assembly GCA_030674115.1). Classification (NCBI taxonomy): domain Eukaryota; kingdom Metazoa; phylum Arthropoda; class Insecta; order Coleoptera; family Coccinellidae; genus Micraspis; species Micraspis discolor. The sequence goes on along the minus strand of JARTUT010001366.1, from coordinate 42,476 downwards.
TACCTTGGTAGGTTTGCTATTCTCCCTGATAAGCAAAGAATAGCTGGCGCCCGAAAAATACATAATAGGTAAAAAAGGGCGTTACAAAAATGGCACCCGAGCAGGGACTTTCAAATAGGGCATAGAGAGAGCTGTGAACGTTACTTTCAATTAAATTATTTGCCGTGATATATATATTTTTTTTCTTTCTTACCGGTTTGCAAATTTTTGGCAAAAATATTGAACTGTTTATTTCAACTGGAAGTTGACCTATTTTTTTGTGTTCAGATTATTTTTTGTCTCTCCTTTTCTGATACAGGGTTATCGCGTATCGAGTTTTCAGCTACCCATCTCCTATTACTGCTGTATATACCTACTGGAATATTTCCCTTTTTAAAAGGTAGAAAGTGATGGAAGATTTTTGAGTTAACAAAGAGATAGTAAAGAAATAATTTCTTTATTTTACGTAACTTAATTTCAGACTGTCTGTGCTATTTAAATTTTCTCGCTATTGAACTTGTTCCAATTCAACAGTTGTATATAAAGTCTATAACTTGCCTTTTAAGGGAGGACCAGTGATTGAAAATTGTATTATAAATAAAATAGAATTTCTGAGTTTTTCTTTTGTGGTAAATTTATTTTGTTGGCGTATGCGAAACTGCAGGTGAGATCGCCGGAAGTAAAACCGTGAGTACAATTGCTTTTTTTTTTATTTTGAGTGAATTTCTCCGATGAAGTCTGTAAAAATACCCAACCTGGAACATTTTTTTTTAGACTAGTGAATAGAATTTTTACAGTTTAGCCTATTCTGATTTGTTTTTTATATTACTTCGTAGAAATTTTTCAACCACTGCCAAACTTTGAGTGATACCGGGTGACTGATAAATAATTTTTTTTTATTTTTTTTTTTGTTTAGATCAAACTACTGTAGGACTTGGAATATTCATTGATACCGGGTGTCTCTGTTGATTTCTTAAATTTTTATTTTTTTTCTTTTTCGGTTTTGATTGAAATTCTTGAATGGGAGATAGTGTTTTGCGCCGTGACCGTCCTTTGTCTGCTACCGTAGACGGTTTTTGCTGCAAAATTGGCTCCAAAATATGTTGGGCCATGTACCGGGATCAAAGTAATCTCCCTCGTAGTTTATGACCTGAAGGATGAAAACGGTAAGATAGTCAGAAACATACATGTTAAAGACTTGAAGCCATTTCATGCACAGGTTAATCCGTCTAATTTACCGAAACCGTAAAGTAACCGAAATTTTCTATCATGATCAAAACCGTTCAGAGGAGAAAAATAGAATTTTGTTCCTTTTTTTTTGTAAGTTCACATAGCCCTTCCACCAATTAATTTGGATGGAAACTTTTTATTCAGTAAAAATTCTATTTTCTTTCTCTACTCCGTTCACCGCCTAGAGAATCTGGGGTCTGCAATGTTTTACATTACCGATTTAATCATTTCACTTTCATACAAGAAGATATTTTGTTTTCTCAATACCGTAAGTAACTGTAATTTTCTTTTTGCCTCAGTTACTACCGTTCAGCAAAAAGGAAAATAGAATTTCATGACTATCCTATCCTCAAGTTGGGATAACTACTGGTTAGCTGGAAGTTCTATTTTTCTCACTTCCGTTTATTTTGCAGTTAAGGTTATATAAAATTGTTCATTTTCAATTAAAATTTTTTTCTGCAGTCAACAATGACATTCCACCTTAATTAATTTTGTTTTAGTACCGGCCATTTTCCCTTTTTCACATTCTAGTTCCGTTTAGCTAAGGGAAAATCAGAATTTTATTTTATTTTTGGATTGTCATTAGTACAAAAACATTACATTTTTAATTCCGAATAGAAACTGATTAGTTGAAAGTTCTATTTTTCAAAGTTCTGTTGATTTCCTAGTTAGAAGTTTTTTGTCAAGATAACAACGCTATGCTTTTGTTTTTAATCCGGATAAGAACTTGTGGTTCATTTGGAACCCCAAAGTATTCAGTGTATTCAGTGATGTGGAATCGGAAGAGAGGTAGAATTTGTTTTTTTTTTTAGTTGTGACCGATCAAGTTAGGTTCACGGTAACTGTTTCTGTTATTTTATCAGAATGGAAATTAGTTTCATTCTCTGTTTAAAATTCTGCTTCTCCGAATGATTCAATAGGGTTTTTACCCATGAGTTTACTTGTACTTACTTTTGTATTGATACTGTTATAGTTGACCTGCCATATTAGAACAATGTTAATACTTTGTGGATCCCTCCTGGTACCGATAGTATTTCCTTCCGAGATGGAACACTTTATGGCTACATCACCACCTTAAGTTGTGCCTTTCTACATCAAGCAGCCTGAAATTCATCCAATAGTTCAGAATATGGGATGACTTCAACTACCGTGGCCTACTTACATTTTTCATCGTCGACAGTCAACTATCCGATACTGTGTCTACAAGGTTTCATCTGCTATTGGGTGCAAGAAATACACACACTGGATATCTTCGAAAATTTGGCACTGCCAGCCTGTCTCCGAGAACTTGAATACTCACCTGCATAATGGAGATGGTATCCTGTATTATGATAATGGACTCCAATCATTCACCGAGCCACCTACAAACAAAAAACAAGAAGTCTTGGCCACTTCACTGAATCCAGAATAAACACTCACCTGAATTTTGGAGGTATTCCTGCGATAATCAGTAATGATGGATCACCGATCCTTGATTTTTGGACCCAAGTAGATAGACTACTGTTATTAGCTACCCCTCTACAAACATCATATCCGAAGTATTGGGACACCTGCAGTACACCGACGAACCTCTATATAATGGAGATGGTTCCTGAGATACACAATATTCCAAGAACTAGAGACCATTATTTCGAAAATTGTCAGCCACAGTAGAAAGTCTTGGACCGTTTACTCCACTGTTTAGGAATCACGGATGGTCATGTATTTACAAATTGAGGTTGGGAACACAGAGCCGGAAGAGCGAGGTCAACGGCCACGGAGACATCGATGCATTTTATAACTTTTGTATCTGGTAGGTCAAATGTAATAATGCTATGTTAACTTTGAACCTGGCTGCGGCGTTCGCCGATGGTAAATTCATTTAGAGGCGTCGTTGACGTTGCGAAAATTCGTCTTGGATGACGGTTCGAATTTTCTTTTCGAAGCAAGGGGGGTGTAATAAAGTTTGATTTTTTTTGTATAGGAAAATCATTCTTCATTTTAAGTATTCCGATTATTTTATATATTTTCCGTTCCCATGTATACGCCTTAAGATTCGAAGTCGTTGTTTCAGAGTTTTTCGGTGAGAAAAAAAGGCCTGAAAACATAAATTTCTCTTCGCTAGAATCCGATAAATCTGTTTTTACGCGATAAATCGAAATCGAAGATGATTTTAGGCGACAAATGCCACGTCTGTGTGTATCCGTTTCACCTCCCCTCGGGAGATTATAAAAGGCGTGTTGCCCTCAAATTCAGGAGATAATTCAGATTACCGTCAGTCAGTCAGTCAGGTTAGCGAATTGAGATTACCGTCAGTCAGTCAGATTAGCAGATTCAAAATTCAGATCAGTTCCAGTCAGATTAGCAGATTCATGCAGTTAGTATTATTCAGTTTCATTCAGTTTAGCAGATTAATTAATAATTCAGATTAGATTCAGTGAGATTCAGATTCCTTCCGATTTGGTGATTTTAGTTCCAAGTTAGATATAGATTTTAAGATACGTAATTTAATTCAGTTTTCAGTTAGATTCAGTATTTACAGGAGTTTATTTTATTTTTCTTATTCAATAGTAGCGATTTCAGTTTATCTCATCAGTGCACAGAGTGTGGTTTTATCGGACGTCAGTGTCCTGAGCGACGAAAGAAAAGAAAAAGTGAGTAAACGAATAACCCCATTGCCGAAACCCCTTTATTTCAATTTCATCAAAATCGCCTATTTTTCCGAGTTCGATTTCATTCCTTTTACGGGAACACTGGACTTCCTGTCCACGTGGGCAGTTAGCAACCCTCCGTCTGTATATAATAATTATTCTTAGCTCTTCTCGCGAGCCAGTAAAATATTTTATTCAGAATACCGTCAATCACAATTTGTTGCGTCCTATTTGCGAGAAAGTAGCGTTCGCAGCCAGATTGATTTAGAATTAAGTCATTTTTATGCATTTCACTTGTAATTGTTAATGTCCTTAGAAAGTGTTATTTTCACAAGTACAACTGAATTCTTGCGTTCTGTTTAAATTTTTGCAGTTGATTACCGAATTAATTTATTTACACCTTTCATACTGTCAGTTTAAATCTGTTATTTTGCGGAATTAATCTATTTCCACATTTCATGCTGTCAGTTTAAATCTATTATTTTGTTGAAATATAGCTGATTACTTACCTTATTTGTATTCAACATACCGAGGTGATTTTCTGTACTTATATATCGAATTAATTTATTTTCACCTTTCATACTGTCAGTTTAAATCTGTTATTTTGCTGAAATATAGTTGATTACTTACCTTATTTGTATTCAACATACCGAGGTGATTTTCTGTACTTATATATCGAATTAATTTATTTTCACCTTTCATACTGTCAGTTTAAATCTGTTATTTTGTTGAAATATAGCTGATTACTTACGTTATTTTTATTCAACATACTGAGGGAATTTTCTGTACATATATTCCGAATAAATTATATTAAATTTTTGCCTATTTGATTGCTCAAATTATCGCTAATAGCTTAGATAAAACCGAACTCTGTCTTCGACTAGAAGCTACCTTGGTAGGTTTGCTATTCTCCCTGATAAGCAAAGAATAGCTGGCGCCCGAAAAATACATAATAGGTAAAAAAGGGTGTTACATCCTCTACAAAAATTTAATTTTTTTATGTAGTCACCTAGTTGTAATGCATGAACATTCCCATATTTGTAGTCATGCATGTTGTGTTCTTTCAAAATTCGGTGCACTGAATTTCTGTCTAAATCGATTTCATGAGCTGCACTTCGAATAGATGCATTTTCATTCGCTTCGAAATAAGTCAAAACACTAATTTCATTTTCCCCATCATCAACTACCCTTCTTTTGTATTCTTTAGGGTCTCTTACACATCCAAAACTTCGAAAGTTTGAAACATATTTTCTAAAGATCTTTTCCGTCATGGAAGGTAAATGGGGATACTTCTCGTTAAAGGCCTGGCAGGTTCTACAAATAATTCTGTCACATTCACCATGTATTTGAAATAGATCCAGAATTTCGTGATTAGAATAACGGTTCATTTTGTTAAATCGAGAAATGAAGATAACGAATAACAATAACACCTGACACTTGTGAATTATTAACAGATAATTTATCTTCTAGGGGTACACAGTGTTCCCATGGTTTCGAAAGAATATTCATTGAATTATTTTAGATGCAATCAATTTGACTCTACGTACACCATAAATCTAGAAAATCTCAAATAACTCAGAAATTATTGAATTTAAGAGCATAATCATGTGGAAAAACTATCATTATTTTTGACGGCAGAATCCAACAAAATTATAATAAAATAGGGTTCTAATTTGAAAAACAGAAGTTATGGCCAATTTAAAATCAAAATTTTCAACACAAAATTTGAAACACCCTGTGATGATATTTTTGAAATCCAAAAGGTGCATGACCTTTTCACATCCTTTCTCTTCGATGTTGTAAAAACGGTTTACGCTCAGGATATTTAAAATAAGAATAATGAACATATTACTGACTGCACATATTTGACTTTTTTCCAGTTTTTTTTTGATATTTTTAAAACTATTCGATTTAATACAATGGTTTCAACAGAAAAAAATTCACTATTGAATACTCGTTCATGCCAGGAATAGAAAACTTGAGAAAAAATTTTTTCGTCGAATATATTTTCACTCCTTGTATAACCGGAGGTGTTTGGGCTTCGAAAATATTTTAGCTCTGTAGAGAACTCTAAACATTATCATAATCCCAATTTTCAGATTTCAAATATGTCTATAATCTATTCATTGATCTCCGTGGCTGAGGTGGCGAGGAAGTTAATGATGTGTGATTTACTTCGCCTCTTATTTCTTCCTTGATGCTCCGAAGCTCTGCCTCAGAAATTGCTTTCCTCCTCAGAATTGACCTAACTTGATCTGAGAGTTGCTGAGGCTCTTTCGGGATGTCAGGTCTTCTTTCTTTCCATATCGTATGCAGCCTTGCTCGATAGTTTATGGGATCTTCTTCTAAGGATGTTGCTCAATAGTATGCTCTCATAAGTTCAACATTGAGTTGCCTTGTCCATCGCATACGCCTGCAAGATTCAGTCCTTACGACGGGCATATTCATTCGAATTGCCAAGTCAGAGGACCTTTGAGAATTATTCCTATATCCTTCGCTTGGCCTTGTGGATCCATTACGGGGAATGGTGCCACTTGCTCCACCATCCCTATCCGGCTGAACTTCTGGACGGGTCCGAAAGGGGCCAGCCGTACTCCCCCTCCCGCCCTGGGTTTGACTTCTCGTTATGGGAGCTATATAAATATCACACCTGGCAGGCTGCTAACCTGCACAGGCGGGTTTGGTTTAGGAACGCGGGGTCACTATGCCCGAGGCTGTTAAAGCCTTCCCTGCATAACTTGGGTCCGTGGGGTTGTCAATCCCAAATAGTACACTTTTAGATGTACTACCCCTGCGGGTTTATTATTATTATTATTATTTTTTTTCCTCCACCATTTCTCTGGGTTCTCTCTAGCTTTGATCGGACAAAGAAATTGTCAAGATCAAAATAGTGTTCAGAATCCTTGTAGGAATTTTCTAACGTGGTATATAGGATGACTTGCTTTTCGGAAGCAGAAATGACATCAGGTTCCAGGCATAATCTCTTAGTGTTCTCTAGTAGATGTGTCTCCACCAAGCCATTCACCGATATGATCATAGGGAGAATGCTGATCGTCCTCAAATTGTAGATTTCACGCAGCTGAAATGCCAAGTCGCCGTATTTGGTATTCTTATCTGTGTAAGCTCTCGCGATGTTATCGTCCGCCGGGATCGTGAACTCTATGAGTGTACATGTTTTTTGTTCGGTGTCGAAAAGTGCGATATCAGGTTTGTTATGCATCACCGCTCGATCCGTCACTAACGTGGAGTCCCAATATAGTCTGTAGCGTGCATTCTGTAGTAGAGGTTTTGGGACATATATGTAAGATGGCAGCTCTTCCCGGAGCAAACCCAACCTCAACGCAACCTGTTGGTGGTAGATCTTCGCCATGGAGTTATGCCTCTCCAGGTAATCTCTTGGAGCTAATATAGAACAAGAGGAAGTCACATGTTGTAATGTTTCAGGTGCTTGGGAACACTTGCGACAGCGATCAGATGGTACGTCGAGTTTGGCAATACTTTTCTGGTACATTCTTGTGGGCACTACTTGGTCCTGTATTGCCAGCAGTCGACCTTCTGTCTCCGGAAAGAGATATCCTGCTGTCAGGTAAGTTAACGACTCCTTTTCATTGATATTTTCTCTTTTCAGACAACCAGGGTATCTTCCATGCAAGGCTTTGGAGCTCCACTCCTCAATGAGTTCTTCCATCGTACGATCAGCCGGTTGGGAGTATGACCCCGAGAGGCGCAAAGCCGAGATATTCTAATCCGCCTCCCGAATCGCCTGGAAGAAAGGTGAGTTTTTTTTCAGAAAGTAATTTCTCAATGTAGTGATGTTTTTCTCCAGGCTAAGTAGCCCTCGACCTCCTTGATGACGTGGGAGATATAGTCTTATCGTCGAGGAATGAGGGTGGTGGACCCCATGTTTCGTGAGCATACGTCTCAATGCTCTGTCCATTTCTTGTAGGTCGGTTGTCGACCAAGTTATAATGCCAAAAGAATACGTGACCGTTGGTAAAGCCCAGATGTTGATGGCAGTAAATAGAGATCTAGAGTTGAGTTTTGATTTTAAAAGCATGTTGACTCTTCTGAGTACTTTTTCACGATACATTTCTTTCATCTCTGATGTTTTGATATCTAAAGCCTGTTTAATTCCGAGATATTTGTATGAATCATCCACGTTCAGGGATGGTATGGTAGTTTGATTCATTAATGTAGTTCCAAGGCTTGTAGTTTGAATCTTTCCTCGCCTCACCTCCAGGGTCGCACACTTATCCACCCCAAAACTCATACCGATGGAATCACTAAAGAGTGACACTATTTCTAGGAGTCTCCTTATCTGTTCGGAATTGGCACCATATAGTTTAAGGTCATCTATGTATAGGCTGTGGTTTATTCGAATGCTCCTCTGCTTGTCAATTACATATCCATATTGTGTGTTTCTGAGCAGCGCACTCAGAGGATTGATCGCCATGCAAAACCATATTGCACTGAGTGTGTCACCTTGAAAAACCCCTCGTTTGATTTTTATACTCCTGGACTCTTTCATTTCATCCCCAGAACGGATGAGGAGAGACGTCCTCCAAGTCTGCATGAGGAATCTCAGGAGGTTGATCAGTTTTTCATGGACTCCGTGCATTTTAAGAACCTTTAACAACCAAGTGTGAGGCACCGAGTCGAAGGCTTTCCGATAGTCTATCCACGCTACAGATATATTGCGCAGCTTTTTACGTGCTTGCTTCGTCACGATGTAGTCAACGATAAGCAGTTCTTTAGAGCCTTTGGTCCTTATTCGCCCCCCCTTGTTCCGGTGCCATGAGGTTATTCGTTCTGAGGTGTTGGTGTATGTGTTTAGTGATCACAGATGTTAATATTTTGTAAACCGCAGGGAGGCAAGTTATGGGCCTATAGTTGTTCGGATTCTGAAGGTCTCCAGCTTTCGGGATTAGGTACGTAAGTCCCTGTGTGAGGTAAGAAGGAAGAGAAAGGGGTCTGTTAAAGATTTCTTGAGAATCGAAGACAAAACTTCATGGATATTAGTGAAGTGCTTCCACCAGTAGTTGTGCAGCTTATCACAACCTGGGGTTGCCCAGTTGTTCGTTCCCTTCAAGACCTCCTCTATATCGGATACTGTAATGTCAACTTCATCCATTTGGACTTGCGGTATTCTGCTTTCAACCTCCACTACCCAAGACATCTGCTCATCATGTTCGACGCACTCCGACCATATCCCACGCCAATACTCCTCAGCAACCCTAGGTTCGAGATTGACATCTTGGCTGACGTCATTTTGTTCAAGATCTCGAAAGAACTCCTTTTGATTCTGGTGAAACATCCTGTTATTCTTGTTTCTCTTCTCCTTTTCATTATATCGACGAATACGATTCCCTAAAGCTTTGATCTTCTGTTTCAGGGTGTCATTTAGAAGGGCTATCTTATCCTTGAAGAGAGGATCTCTTCGTTTGATCCTGAACTTTGATGCGAGTTTTTTGACGTTCTTCATTAATTTTGTCGATGGATGCGGAGTACTGAGGTAAGTATAAAATGTTCCTATTTTTTTCCTAAACTTCACGATTTTACTTTCCAGACGTCTTTTCCATGGTGGTGGTGAATTGACCCATCGGGAGTTGTTATCGCCCACTTTATATCCTTGAGCCTCAGAGACAGTCACCGCCCCAGCATACACTATGTCCACCAGCTCGGAGAGTGTTTCAATTCCAGTGAGGTGTTTCGGTAGCGCCGAGTTCAACAACCTTACAGACTTCAACAGACCCTTATTGTGTTGCATTCGTGGGATCTTTGGCCTGTTTTCTACTGCCAAGCCTGAAAACTTCATCAAATTCCCAACAAACTCTTCTTCGATTTCATTGGTTTGTAAGTCGTCTCTCACATATAATCCGCTACGTCTTACTCTTAGCGATGACCTGCGCGGACTGGATTCCACCATATGTGTACTCATATTTTGTACTGCTTCAAGTGGGTAGCAGCTTGCTTTGATGTTGCTAAGCTCAGCTCGAAAAAGTTTTTCACCTTTTATCATCCATCTTACGCTATCTGATAAAAGTTGGGCGTACGAGGGTCTGCTGGGATACATCTCCCTCCATATTTCAACCAAAAACTGTCTATAGGTTTTTCCGGTTCGTTCGATTAGATCCTGAGCAATATAATGCGCACGCATTAAAATACAATTCTCATCATAAGTCCAGCGTGTGCGCCTATCTCGTGTTCCGCTTGTAACGGAATGAGCATTTTGCCCATTCAAGTTTCCAAAGCTCCTTCTTTGCGAAGTGACGAGGTCCGGCCTTGCGGTGCCGTCTCGGGGGGATGCGCCGCTCGCTCCACATCTAACCCCAACAGGTCGTACCTCTGGACGGTTCAGAGAGGAGCCAACCTGAGACTCCTTACCGCCCTGATTTGCATTCCTTCTTATAACAGGAGCGAAATAATTCAAGCTTACAGAGGGTACTAACCTCAGGTAAGCTGTGGGGACTCAGGTACGCGGGGGCGTCACTCCCCGATGGCACAATGTACCACCCTGCGTATTATTATTATTATTATTTTTTTTTTTAAATCACCGCGTTCAACGCGGGCAAAATATTGTACACACCGGACCAAAGCCAAGATGTGCACTGCCGCTAGTGACCTTGGAGAAATTTCCTGACAATTCTCACAGTGCTCAAGATGATCTGCTTCTGCGAACTAGATATCACATGCTGGTCCAGGCAGAGTCTCCGAGTGTTCTCAGGTAGGTGTCTCTCTATCAACCCATTCACCGAAATAATCAGCGGTAGCACGTTTACAGATTTCAGTTGGTGCATTTCACGGAGTTGGAAGGCTAGATCGGAGTATTTAGTTATTTTCTCCGAATACGCTTTTGCCAGGTTCTCATCCGCTGGTATTGTGAAGTCCAGCAGCAAACATGTCTTTTTTTCTCTGTCGAAGAGGGCAACATCTGGTCTATTATGCGCCACTCCTCTGTCGGTCACGAGCGTAGCGTCCCAGTACATCTTATATCGCTGATTCTCCAGGAGGGTTTTAGGTGAGTACAGATGTTGTTCGACCTCATTTTTAAGTAATCCCAGCTTGAGGGCAATCTGCTGGTGGTAAATCTTCCCCATCGCATTATGTCTCTCGAGATATTCCCTGGGTGCCAAGATAGGACACGAGGAGGTGACGTGCTGAATAGACTCCGAGCCCTGGGTACACTTCCGACACCTATCCGATGGAAGATCCTGCTTGGCGATATGCTTCATGTACATCCGGGTTGGCATCACCTGATCTTGAATTGCCAAAATTGTCCCTTCTGTCTCCGGATGAAGATAGCCTGCTCGCAGATAAGTGAGCGATTCCGATCTTTCTACGTCTCCACTTTGAAGATTAGTTGGGTAGCTGCCATGCAATGCCTTGGCGCTAGTTATATATCACAGAACGATGATATAGCAAAATATCATCTTCTGTTCATCTTCCCGTGAGAATCTCGCATGGACAACAAATACGTCGAATGTGCAGTTTTCCCTCTAGTATAAGTTTACATGTTAGATCATTTTAAGTTAGTCTTGACATAGCTAGATACCGTTCATGTGTATTAGTAGTAAATAAAGTTTTTTAAAAAGCTCACTGACTTATGCACAATATAACTGGCGCAGTCGACGGAGTTTTTGCCGGAGTTTTTCATCGAGAATAACTTCAGAGTTGAACTCTTTAGTGAAAACAGAACCTACCTTGTTACATCTACGATAAGTGTTTGGTGAATTCCATCGAGGATAAGACAGAAATGCTGTTGTGGATATTCATTGCAAAGTGGTGAGCGTATTTTTTTATTTCGTTTATGTCAGACTCATCTAATTCATCTATTGATTCAATCATTGAAAACAATTCTGAGTTAGAGTTAGATTTAGATTTTTTAAATTCATTTAATAACCTTTCTCTAGATAATTATACGAGAAAAATGCCCAACACACCAGTGTTCGATTTAAAATGTTTAGGTGTAATTCCCGAATTTGATGGAAATCCTAATAAGTTACATAGGTTTATTCAAGCCTCAGAAGCTATTTTAAACCAATTTTTTTATTTAGGTAATCCTAATAATTTTCATAATATATTATTATTAAATGTTATTTTAAAAAAACTCCAAGGAAAAGCCGAAGAAGCTGTGGCAATCCAAGGAGCGACGAAATATTGGAACGATATTAAGAATACTTTACTTCTGAACTTCGGAGACCAAAGAGATGAGAATTATCTTAATCAAGATCTCGTAAATTTAAGGCAGATTCCAGGTGAATCTCCTCAAAATTTTTATGAAAAAGTTATTTCGTTGCTAAACACAATTTGTAATTATATCGACTTGAAATGTGACATAAATTTACGTGCGAGTAAACGAGAAGTTTTTACCAAACAAGCTTTAAAAACATTTTTAGCCGGCTTAAGAGACCCTTTGGGTCCTATAATAAGAGCTATGCGACCAACTAGTTTGACTCAAGCCCTTCAGTTTGTTATAGAGGAAGATAATATAAAACATAACCAAAATTCTTATTTTTCTATGAATAACCTGAAAAAGAACATTGGCGAAAGTAATCAAAGAAATTCTTCAAGTTACTCCTCTAGATTACGTCAAAATTCAAATGTTATTCCCTTTCATAGGCAAAATTATACTACTCAAAATTTTCAATTTCCTGGTAACTATTCAAATATTTTACCAACTCAAAATCAAAATCTTTCCAATCACCAAAACTTTCCTCAAACTCAGCAGTTTCCCAGCAGACCAATTACTTTACAGAAAAACTTCAATTATAAAGAGCCTAAATATTTTACAAATTCCCAGGTTTTCGGAAGACCCTCACAACCAAAGCCTACTCCTATGAGTATTTCTACAACTCATTCTAAGTATAAACCACAACCGATGAGTATTTCAACTAATACATCCAAATTTTCTCCAAACAGGCAAATGCAAACTTTTTACCAAAACCCGATAATAAGTGAAGAATTATTCAATACTGAATACATTGAAGAACCTATTCCGGAAGAGTATCAAGATAATGCGGAAACGGAATTGTTTGAAGAAAATTATTCAAATCCTGATGAAATAAATGAAAATTTTCAAATTGCCCTCTCGGAAAGGCCCAAAACATAGAATACCACCTTTCAAGTGATAAGAAAGAATTACCATACATTACGATACAAAATCCTCCTTTAAAGCTATTGATTGATACAGGATCCACAAAATCATTTTTAAATCCAGATTTAGCAAAGAAATTTTATTCAGAATTTATATGTAGAGAACCTTTCACAGTGTCAACAGTCTTCCAATCTGCTTCATATGATTATTGCGCTGAGATTCCTTTATTTCCTGAATTTAATCTCAAAGACCATTTCAAATTTTATCTTTTCAACTTCCACAATCTTTATGTTGGTTTAATTGGACTTGATAATCTGAAACTATTAAATGCAACATTAGATTTCAATAATTCGAAAAATTGTTCACACCGCATGCTACAATTCCAATCAAATATCAAAATTCTCTAGCTATGTTTAAATTAAAGATAGATGCTCATTCAAAAAGATAGCTAAAATTCCAGTGAAAGAGAAACATGGAGAAATTTTGATTCCAAAGCAAATTATCCAAGAATGTGAAATACCTGAAACACTAACAATATCAAAAAACGGTTTGGCAAATGTTGAAATACTCAATAAAACCGATCAAGATATTTTAATTATATTGAATACTCCTATCGAATCTTTTTATTTAGCAACAATTATTTTTAAGCTCGAAGCAGATATAAAAAATTTAAAATACCCTGATATTGTAAATCATATTAGAACTTCTCATATGAAAAAAGAGGAAAAATCTGAAGTATTGAAATTATGCAATAAATATTCAGATATATTTCTTTTAGAAAATCAACCATTGTCTTTTTCAAACCAAGTTAAACATTCTTTCAATACGAAAGATGATATTCCCGTACATACAAGATCGTATAGGTACCCATTTGTACACAAAGAAGTGGTAAAAATCAGATCCAATCTATGCTAAATCATGGCATCATCAGGCCAAGTGAGTCTCCGTGGTCTTCTCCTATTTGGATTGTTCCGAAAAAGGCTGACGCCTCTGGTAAAAAAAAGTGGAGAATTGTCATAGACTTTCGGAAATTAAACGAAAAAACTATAGATGATAAGTATCCGCTACCAAACATTACTGACGTTTTAGATAAGTTAGGAAAGTGTCAATATTTTTCAACAATAGACTTGGCGAGTGGATTTCATCAGATAGAAATGAACCCAAAAGATATACCTAAAACTGCATTCACTGTAGAGAACGGTCATTATGAATTTGTTCGAATGCCATTTGGACTAAAAATGCATGTTCCACATTTCAAAGGGTTATGGATAATGTTTTGAGAGGTTTACAGAATGAAATTTGTTTAGTTTATCTTGACGATATCATAGTTTTCTCGACATCTCTTCAAGAACATTTAGTGAATTTAAAGAAAGTATTTCAACGACTCAGAGAATCAAATTTTAAAATTCAACTCGATAAATCAGAATTTTTAAGAAAAGAAGTTGGTTATTTAGGTCACATAGTAACTCCTGAAGGAGTCAAACCGAATCCCGATAAAATTGTTGCCATTCAAAAATATCCATTACCTAAGACAACTAGAGAAATCAAAGGATTTCTAGGACTTTTGGATACTATAAAAAATTTATCAAAGACTTTGCGAAAATTACAAAACCACTCACTGCGTGTTTAAAAAAAATGCAAAAATTGAACTTACTACGCAATTCATAAATTGTTTTGAATATTGTAAAATTTATTAATCAATGAACCGATATTACAATATCCAGATTTTTCGAAGGAATTTATTCTCAGTACAGATGCGAGTAATTTTGCTATAGGAGCCGTATTATCACAAGGTCATGTAGGAAGTGACAAACCAATCTCTTACGCTTCTCGGACTCTTAATGATAGTGAACAAAATTATAGTACGGTGGAGAGAGAACTTTTAGCCATAGTCTGGGATACGAAATACTTTAGGCCCTACCTTTTTGGAAGAAAATTTAAAATTATCACAGATCACAAACCTTTAGAATGGATAATGTCCCTGAAGGAAACTAATAGTCGCCTTCTTAGGTGGAGGCTCAAACTAGAAGAATATGATTTTGAAGTCATCTACAAAAAGGATCAAAAAAATACAAATGCTGACGCTCTTTCTAGAATCGAAGTTCATAATAAAGAATTTTTTGAATATATGGAAAAATTCAACGAAGAATTGTCTAAGACTAATGCGAATAATGACAACGTATCAATGATTGTCAACCCAGATGATACAGTTGGTGAAAATGAATTTACAAGTGATGATCCCTCATATGAAAATTTAAAAAATCTTTTCAACGCAAAAGAAATTCATTATGTTCGTAACAGAACAATTGGGAAATCTATTTGATGCTCCAGAAAATTTTTCTCTAGCTCATTGTGTGTCAGAAGATTTGTTTATGAATAAGGGTATAGCTCTAGATTTCAAAGAAAAAAATTCGGTAAAATTCAGGAACTCAAATCTCAAAATAAAAAAATTGAGAAAGTGGCTAAAATTCAAGTAAGTGGGAGATACATTTATTATTTGATAACTAAGGAATTATATTTTCATAAACCGCGATATGACGCAATTTTCCGAGCTCTTCTAAATCTCAAAAAAATTGTGCCAAAAACGAATGTTAAATATTTAGCTTTACCAAAAATTTCTAGTGGTCTGGACGGATTAGAATGGAATAAAATATTCAGTATGATACATTTCAGTTTTGCAAATTCTAACATAGTCATCAATATCTATTACTTACCTGAGAAGGAACTAATCAATTCTAATAATGTTGAAAATCAATCTGATGGTAACACTGTACATTCAAATCATGAAGACCCTATTCAAGAAATACCAATTTCTGAAAAACCTCTGAATATTTTTGATAATCAAATTGTTTTTGAATTCGTTCTTCATTCCCCAGCAATCGTGAGAGTACAAAATATTTTTTCTAACAAACAAAGAATTTTTGTTCAATTATCCACCAACGATCTGAATAGAGAAACCTTAGAATTCCTCAAAACGTACATCAGACCTAATATTCTTTATGCTTTGTATTTCAAAAAAGATGATTATTATAAGGAAATTTGCGAAATTCTGAGGAAACCTTCAAACAATCTGCGTTCAAATTATTGAAGTGTAACATCATTTTAGAAGACGTGGAGGAAAAAGACGAACAAATTAGAATTGTAAAGTTTATGCATGAAGGTAAAACAAATCACGGAGGAATTTCTGAGACTGTATCCAGAATAAAAACGTCATACTATTGGCCAGGTATTTTGAATGACGTAACAGAATATATTAACAATTGTGACATATGTCAAATCAATAAATACGATAGAGATACCCCGAATCAAAAGTTAATGTTAACACCCACTCCTCTAAACCTTTTGAAATTATACACATTGATACTTTTCAAGCTCAAAATAGGAAATTTCTGACAATTGCCGATGCGTTTTCGAAATATGCTCAAGCATATCCTCTGATATCCCTTACGGCTATAGAAGTAGTAAAATCTCTTTTGATTTTTATGACACATCACGGGTCACCCTCAATGATAGTAATGGATAATGGAACAGAATCCAAAAATAGTATTGTATCGGAGTTTCTAGATCTACACCAAATTGCTCCTCATTATATTACTGTAAACAATTCACAATCCAATGGTATTATTGAAAGATTTCATTCCACTTTACTGGAACATTTGAGAATTTTGCAAAATAAGTACAATAATTCATTAAATATCGAAGATTTAATGCCCTATGCAATTCTTGGTTATAATAATTCAATCCATTCTTTGACAAAGCAGAAACCTATCGATATAATTAATGGCCATTTAGATAGTAAAGATCCCTTCATATTGATATAAACAAAAATATTATTAATAATTACGTAGAAAATCATAAACAAAAAACTAAGGAAATTTACAGAAGACTGAATGAATTGATGGGGAGAGGAAGCAACGCATCATAGAAAGTCATAATAAAGAAAGAAATGATCCGTTAACGTATAAACCTGGCACAGCAGTATTTCGGAAAATTAAATCAAATATGAGGAATAAACTCACACCAAAATTCTCTAAAGAAAGAGTACTGCAAGATCAGAAAATTAAAATAAATACCGATACGAAAATTTTACATAAGCAAAATCTCAGAAAACCAAAAACTGAGACTAAGAAAATTTTGCAGGATTCTACTGTCTCTAACGACAGTCCAGGAGATAATGATAACAGATCTGAAGGATAACCCGGGATTCTTCCAGTTTACCTAGGAAATGCACGAATTAAGGAAAAAACGCATGATTTTATCCATTATATTGACCTATCACCAATTTATCACCAAGTTATCCACCTTGAGTTCGTTTGTCAAGAAGTAATGAAATCTCAATCTTTATTCAATAATAATACAATTTATTCCACATTACAAAATTATAATAGAATCGTGAATTACCAGATACAAATGGCTATACAAAACTAAATAGTTTGTTACCTCACAAAAGAAACAAGAGAGGACTAATAGATGGATTAGGAACTATTATCAAAAGTATTTCGGGCAATTTAGATGCAAATGATGCAGCTCATTATGAATCAATTTTGAATTCACTCCAGAAAAACCAGCAAGAGATTAAAGTTAGACTGAACTCTGATATTTCTTCAGCGGGAGAGATTATTGAAAAATTCAATAAATCTGTTTCAATTTTAGCACAAAATCAGAAAACAATTTCAAATCAATTCCAATTGGTTTCCGAAGATTTGTAGAATAAGATGTATTCTTATATAGATTTCAAAAATCTGATTGATCAAATCAGTATATCCGAAAATATTATAACTAAAATAATTAACGACATTGAAATTGCTATGAGCTTTTCGAAGCTTGGTATCCTTCACCATAGTATAATAAAATTTTCAGAATTAAAATCAATAATATCTGTTATTTCAACCCAATATTCAGAAAAATCATTAATTTTCTCCAATGAAAATGAGTTTCGTAATTATTATGAACTGATTAAAGTTGATGCTTATTATGTCAATCTCAGAATCGTTTTCATTCTGCATTTTCCTCTTGCATACACCAAAAATAATACCATCATCATTCCACGAAACACCTATCTGACATTAAATGAAAATAAATATCAATACACCTCAACACCTTGTATGAAAATACATCCACATTACTACTGCGAAGAAAACAGCTTAGTGAATGGAATTCAAGATGAAGACTGTCTTTTTGAATTATTACAAAAAAAACAGAAGAACTTGTAAAGTGCTTCACCTCTGTATATCACCCGATCGTAAATTCATTGTAAATCGCACACCCTGTATGACATTTTACTGAAATTCGCTTTCACACTTGAGAAAACATGATGAAAAAATGCATATGGGACACCCAGTATATAATTGATTTGCAGTGGGTGCTTTCATCATAAGAAACAAACCGAAAGAATATCGTTTCAACTCTATCGTTTCAAGTTCGGTGCATTCCACGAAGAATGAACCCGAAGTACCACGAATGAACGAAAATATCCAAAGGAACTGAAAAACCCCTGAAGGAGCACAAAATCACCGAAAGCGCGCAAAAACCTCGAAGGAAAGCTTAAACCCCGAGGGAGACAAAAAACCAGCGTGCAAAAATAATGAAAGAACTTTTAAATTGCACAACCCTGTATATCAATCGATAGCGAATTGTTAATGGCACACCCTGTATGGGATTTCATTGAATTAAGCTCCCTTACGCGGAAAAAGCACAAAAGCTGAGAAAACTCTGTGAATGTCAGCGCATACTCAGATCTGACACTCTGTATATGAATCAATATATTTTTATCGAATTAAGATCCAAAACTCCTGGAAACAACACAAAACTCGAATTTGCGCAAAAAATCAAATGAACTTGTAAATCGTGCACCTCTGTATATCACCTGATCGCAAATTCAAAGTGAATCGTACACCCTGTATGACATTATACCTGAAATCAGCTCCCCATTCAAGTGAGAGAACTTGAAGAAAAAATGCATATGAGGACACCCGTATATAATTGATTCGCAGTGGTGCTTTCTTCATAAAAACAAACTGAAAGAATATCGTTTATAACTCTATCAGTTTCCTGAGTTCAGTGTATCCCACCAAGAAAGAAACCAATCAAATACCTGAAAAACGCGCGGAAAACATGATAGAACCCTAAGTAACACGAAATCTCTCGAAGAAAGAATCTGGTGAAAACTAGTGCTTTCCATAAGCACAGCCTGTATAGCGATTTTTCTTGAGATAGTTTATAGCCGTAGATAGCGGATTCATCGCGATCTGTGTGCATTCTTCAAGGACGAAAATGAATTAGCGCGAAAATAGAGCCTGAAATGACGATTTTCAAACGCATATTTGAGGTGTTTTTCTTGCGATTCCACTTGAAAAGTGGTAGGTATCTAGAGATTCGAATCTCCTGTAGATTCTTATTCGAGTGCTTGGAAGGCGCAAACAATCTTTCACCGGCCAGTATGGAGCGAAAATTGATGCCGTATTTTCAAATTTGAGCTCATGTTCGGCTAATATCATCGAAATCGTATGATAAAATACATGACACTTCTCCTCGAATTATCGAGAAAATTGCCAGAATTTGGAATGAATATTCCCGGCCTTGACTTGCTACTTGGATGTGGAAATTGGTACCCAGAGATGGAAATTTCACGTAGATTCGTTTTTTCTACCGATCGCGGGAAAGGGATTTATATCGTTTTCGACTGGCACGGAGGGAAAACGTAGGTGTGGTTTTTGACGTTTCAGGAAGTCGCGAGTCTAAAATTGCCGTTTTATATGCATAATTTTCAATAGATTCCGGGGCTCCGCGGCTGAGCTCTAGCCACGTATGGGGACGTTCCTTCGTCCAGAAAAAGCGACCTCCCTTCCCGCGAGATGCTCCGGCCTCATAGGAGTACTTTCGCCCGTTTTTCGCCTTTGCGCCGATTTCATGAAAAATGGCCGATTTCGCGATTTTCTTTCGAAAATTTCTGGCACTAAGAAGAGTTCCGGAGGGTTTCAAATGGGGTCCCTTCCCAGAGGAGGGATCGCCTTTCGATCTGTTTTAAGATTCCCTCTCGAGCGGCAGTCTCAGGTTGCCTGAAAACTATGCTTTCCGGGTCCCTCATGGGACCCGCCTCACTTTTTCTCTGGTCCCTGATCTCCATACTTTATTATATAGACTAGTAAGTGGGTAGACCAATAGGCCCGTGAATCCCATAGGCCGTAGA
This sequence comes from Micraspis discolor, assembly GCA_030674115.1. Taxonomy (NCBI): domain Eukaryota; kingdom Metazoa; phylum Arthropoda; class Insecta; order Coleoptera; family Coccinellidae; genus Micraspis; species Micraspis discolor. The sequence continues at coordinate 22,354 of JARTUT010001366.1, read as the reverse complement.
TCCCATAGGCTGGTAGAACAACAGGCTAGTAGTTCAATTCGCCTATGGATCAATGTAGACATAGATCAATATGAGACTGTAGACTAATAGGGCCTATGAATATCAATGAAGTACGCAGAAATACAGAAACATGTCAAAAAACCCGTTGAAAGCGAAAAAACATGAAAGTGCTATGGGCTTACGGAAAACACCCAGCACGGAATAATCCAGAAAAACACGAAAAACCGAGATTACCCGAAAGAAACCGAAATTACACACGAAACAACGCGAGAAAAGCACGAAAGAACACCAAGTAACACAAAAATCTAAAGGAACCCGAAAAAACTGAGCATGAAAGTACTTGTAAATTTGCAGCGTCATATCACTGACCGTAACTGTGTAAATTGCACACCTCATGTGACGTTTATCGAAATCCGCTCCATTCAACGAGAAAACTTGGAAAATGCATATGAGACCTCATGTGCAAATTGATTAAATTAGAAAAAAAAAAAACCAAAGAATATCGTTACTAACTCATCTATTCGAGTTCAGTAATTACTTACGAAGATATCAAGAGTATTCTATGGAGCTCCTATACTAACACCGTATATGTTTCTGACCATCAATTTTTCCGTAAAACAACCCGAAGGAACACAAAAACTTGAGAGCGCGCAAAAAACAGAAGAACTTGTAAAGTGCTCACCCGTATATCACCCGATCGCAAATTCATTGTATATCGCACACCCTGTATGACATTTACCGAAATTAGCTTTCACGTGAAAAACATGATGAAAATGCATATGGGACACCCAGTATATAATTGATTTGCAGTGGGTTTTTCATCAAGTTCGGTGCATTCCGAAGAAAGAACCCGACGAAACACGGAAAAACTTGAAAGAACCCGAAGTACCACGAATGAACGAAAAATATCCAAAGGAACCGAAAAAACCCCGAAGGAGCACAAAATCAACGAAAGCGCGCAAAAACTCGAAGGAAAGCTTAAAACCCGAGGAGCACAAAAAACCGGCGTGCAAAAATAATGAAAGAACTTTTAAATTGCACACCCTGTATATCAATCGATCGCGAAATCATTGTTAATGGCACACCTGTATGAGATTTCATTGAATTAAGCTCCTTACGCGGAAAAGCACAAAACTGGAGAAAACTCTGGTGAATGTCAGCGCTACTCAGATCTGACACCCTGTATATGAATCGAATATATTTTATCGAATTAAGATCCAAAACTCCCCGAAACAACACAAAAACTCGAATTTGCGCAAAAAAATCAAATTAACTTGTAAATTACATCCCGTATATCACCCGATGGCAAATTCATTGTGAATCGCACACCCTGTATGACATTATACCGAAATCAGCTACCATTCGCGAGAACTTGAAGAAAAATGCATATGGGACACCGTATATAATTGATTCGCAGTGGGTGCTTTCTTCATAAAAAACAAACCGAAAGAATATCGTTTATAACTCTATCGTTTCGAGTTCAGTGCATTCCACCAAGAAAGAACGTTGGTTGAGGTAGGTGTAAAGTTTTCCTATATCTCTCCTTATATGAGTTATTTTTTGTTCTAGGCGTCTCCTCCACGGTGGCACTGCAGCAGGTCTCGCTTGAGTTTTGGAGGTTTCTACCAGGAAAGGGGCGCCCGTGGACTCACATACTGCAGCTGCAGCACAGTACACCTTATCACAAATCTGCTCCAGACTATCATCCTCGCTCAGTTCTTGCGCTACGACATCATTCATTGAAGAAACCATTTTTTTGTTGTAGAGGAGTTGTACGTGATTTTAGGTAGTGGTGGTCTATTTTTTAGGGGAATCCCTTGGAACCTGATGATCATGGTCAAATACAATGCCTTCAAATTGTCCAATAATTGCCTCATCTGGATATCCCCGATACTTAATCTATTCATTGATCTCCGTGGCTGAGGTGGCGAGGAAGTTAATGATGTGTGATTTACTTCGCCTCTTATTTCTTCCTTGATGCACCGAAGCTCTGCCTCAGAAATTGCTTTCCTCCTCAGAATTGACCTAACTTGATCTGAGAGTTGCTGAGGCTCTTTCGGGATGTCAGGTCTTCTTTCTTTCCATATCGTATGCAGCCTTGCTCGATAGTTTATGAGATCTTCTTCTAAGGATGTTGCTCAATAGTATGCTCTCATAAGTTCAACATTGAGTTGCCTTGTCCATCGCATACGCCTGCAAGATTCAGTCCTTACGACGGGCATATTCATTCGAATTGCCAAGTCAGAGGGCCTTTGAGAATTATTCCTATATCCTTCGCTTGGCCTTGTGGATCCATTACGGGGAATGGTGCCACTTGCTCCACCATCCCTATCCGGCTGAACTTCTGGACGGGTCCGAAAGGGGCCAGCCGTACTCCCCCTCCCGCCCTGGGTTTGACTTCTCGTTATGGGAGCTATATAAATATCACACCTGGCAGGCTGCTAACCTGCACAGGCGGGTTTGGTTTAGGAACGCGGGGTCACTATGCCCGAGGCTGTTAAAGCCTTCCCTGCATAACTTGGGTCCGTGGGGTTGTCAATCCCAAATAGTACACTTTTAGATGTACTACCCCTGCGGGTTTATTATTATTATTATTATTTTTTTCCCCCACCATTTCTCTGGGTTCTCTCTAGCTTTGATCGGACAAAGAAATTGTCAAGATCAAAATAGTGTTCAGAATCCTTGTAGGAATTTTCTAACGTGGTATATAGGATGACTTGCTTTTCGGAAGCAGAAATGACATCAGGTTCCAGGCATAATCTCTTAGTGTTCTCTAGTAGATGTGTCTCCACCAAGCCATTCACCGATATGATCATAGGGAGAATGCTGATCGTCCTCAAATTGTAGGATGGAGTTATGCCTCTCCAGGTAATCTCTTGGAGCTAATATAGAACAAGAGGAAGTCACATGTTGTAATGTTTCAGGTGCTTGGGAACACTTGCGACAGCGATCAGATGGTACGTCGAGTTTGGCAATACTTTTCTGGTACATTCTTGTGGGCACTACTTGGTCCTGTATTGCCAGCAGTCGACCTTCTGTCTCCGGAAAGAGATATCCTGCTGTCAGGTAAGTTAACGACTCCTTTTCATTGATATTTTCTCTTTTCAGACAACCAGGGTATCTTCCATGCAAGGCTTTGGAGCTCCACTCCTCAATGAGTTCTTCCATCGTACGATCAGCCGGTTGGGAGTATGACCCCGAGAGGCGCAAAGCCGAGATATTCTGATCCGCCTCCCGAATCGCCTGGAAGAAAGGTGAGTTTTTTTTCAGAAAGTAATTTCTCAATGTAGTGATGTTTTTCTCCAGGCTAAGTAGCCCTCGACCTCCTTGATGACGTGGGAGATATAGTCTTATCGTCGAGGAATGAGGGTGGTGGACCCCATGTTTCGTGAGCATACGTCTCAATGCTCTGTCCATTTCTTGTAGGTCGGTTGTCGACCAAGTTATAATGCCAAAAGAATACGTGACCGTTGGTAAAGCCCAGATGTTGATGGCAGTAAATAGAGATCTAGAGTTGAGTTTTGTTTTTAAAAGCATGTTGACTCTTCTGAGTACTTTTTCACGATACATTTCTTTCATCTCTGATGTTTTGATATCTAAAGCCTGTTTAATTCCGAGATATTTGTATGAATCATCCACGTTCAGGGATGGTATGGTAGTTTGATTCATTAATGTAGTTCCAAGGCTTGTAGTTTGAATCTTTCCTCGCCTCACCTCCAGGGTCGCACACTTATCCACCCCAAAACTCATACCGATGGAATCACTAAAGAGTGACACTATTTCTAGGAGTCTCCTTATCTGTTCGGAATTGGCACCATATAGTTTAAGGTCATCTATGTATAGGCTGTGGTTTATTCGAATGCTCCTCTGCTTGTCAATTACATATCCATATTGTGTGTTTCTGAACAGCGCACTCAGAGGATTGATCGCCATGCGAAACCATATTGCACTGAGTGTGTCACCTTGAAAAACCCCTCGTTTGATTTTTATACTCCTGGACTCTTTCATTTCATCCCCAGATCGGATGAGGAGAGACGTCCTCCAAGTCTGCAGGAGGAATCTCAGGAGGTTGATCAGTTTTTCATGGACTCCGTGCATTTTAAGAACCTTTAACAACCAAGTGTGAGGCACCGAGTCGAAGGCTTTCCGATAGTCTATCCACGTTACAGATATATTGCGCCGCTTTTTACGTGCTTTCTTCGTCACGATGTAGTCAACGATAAGCAGTTCTTTAGAGCCTTTGGTCCTTATTCGCCCCCCTTGTTCCGGTGCCATGAGGTTATTCGTTCTGAGGTGTTGGTGTATGTGTTTAGTGATCACAGATGTTAATATTTTGTAAACCGCAGGGAGGCAAGTTATGGGCCTATAGTTGTTCGGATTCTGAAGGTCTCCAGCTTTCGGGATTAGATACGTAAGTCCCTGTGTGAGGTAAGAAGGAAGAGAAAGGGGGTCTGTTAAAGATTTCTTGAGAATCGAAGACAAAACTTTATGGATATTAGTGAAGTGCTTCCACCAGTAGTTGTGCAGCTTATCACAACCTGGGGTTGCCCAGTTGTTCGTTCCCTTCAAGACCTCCTCTATATCGGATACTGTAATGTCAACTTCATCCATTTGGACTTGCGGTATTCTGCTTTCAGCCTCCACCACCCAAGACATCTGCTCATCATGTTCGACGCACTCCGACCATATCCCACGCCAATACTCCTCAGCAACCCTAGGTTCGAGATTGACATCTTGGCTGACGTCATTTTGTTCAAGATCTCGAAAGAACTTCTTTTGATTCTGGTGAAACATCCTGTTATTCTTGTTTCTCTTCTCCTTTTCATTATATCGACGAATACGATTCCCTAAAGCTTTGATCTTCTGTTTCAGGGTGTCATTTAGAAGGGCTAACTTATCCTTGAAGAGAGGATCTCTTCGTTTGATCCTGAACTTTGATGCGAGTTTTTTGACGTTCTTCATTAATTTTGTCGATGGATGCGGAGTACTGAGGTAAGTATAAAATGTTCCTATTTTTTTCCTAAACTTCACGATTTTACTTTCCAGACGTCTTTTCCATGGTGGTGGTGAATTGACCCATCGGGAGTTGTTATCGCCCACTTTAAATCCTTGGGCCTCAGAGACAGTCACCGCCCCAGCATACACTATGTTCACCAGCTCGGAGAGTGTTTCGATTCCAATGAGGTGTTTCGGTAGCGCCGAGTTCAACAACCTCACAGACTTCAACAGACCCTTATTGTGTTGCATTCGTGGGATCTTTGGCCTGTTTTCTACTGCCAAGCCTGAAAACTTCATCAAATTCCCAACAAACTCTTCTTCGATTTCATTGGTTTGTAAGTTGTCTCTCACATATAATCCGCTACGTCTTACTCTTAGCGATGACCTGCGCGGACTGGATTCCACCATATGTGTACTCATATTTTGTACTGCTTCAAGTGGGTAGCAGCTTGCTTTGATGTTGCTAAGCTCAGCTCGAAAAAGTTTTTCACCTTTTATCATCCATCTTACCCTATCTGATAAAAGTTGGGCGTACGAGGGTCTGCTGGGATACATCTCCCTCCATATTTCAACCAAAAGCTGTCTATAGGTTTTTCCGGTTCGTTCGATTAGATCCTGAGCAATATAATGCGCACGCATTAAAATACAATTCTCATCATAAGTCCAGCGTGTGCGCCTATCTCGTGTTCTGCTTGTAACGGAATGAGCATTTTGCCCATTCAAGTTTCCAAAGCTCCTTCTTTGCGAAGTGACGAGGTCCGGCCTTGCGGTGCCGTCTCGGGGGGATGCGCCGCTCGCTCCACATCTAACCCCAACAGGTCGTACCTCTGGACGGTTCCGAGAGGAGCCAACCTGAGACTCCTTACCGCCCTGATTTGCATTCCTTCTTGTAACAGGAGCAAAATAATTCAAGCTTACAGAGGGTTTTAACCTCAGGTAAGCTGTGGGGACTCAGGTACGCGGGGGCGTCACTCCCCGATGGCACAATGTACCACCCTGCGTATTATTATTATTATTTTTTTTTTTTAAATCACCGCGTTCAACGCGGGCAAAATATTGTACACACCGGACCAAAGCCAAGATGTGCACTGCCGCTAGTGACCTTGGAGAAATTTCCTGACAATTCTCACAGTGCTCAAGATGATCTGCTTCTGCGAACTAGATATCACATGCTGGTCCAGGCAGAGTCTCCGAGTGTTCTCAGGTAGGTGTCTCTCTATCAACCCATTCACCGAAATAATCGGCGGTAGCACGTTTACAGATTTCAGTTGGTGCATTTCACGGAGTTGGAAGGCTAGATCGGAGTATTTAGTTATTTTCTCCGAATACGCTTTTGCCAGGTTCTCATCCGCTGGTATTGTGAAGTCCAGCAGCAAACATGTCTTTTTTTCTCTGTCGAAGAGGGCAACATCTGGTCTATTATGCGCCACTCCTCTGTCGGTCACGAGCGTAGCGTCCCAGTACATCTTATATCGCTGATTCTCCAGGAGGGTTTCAGGTGAGTACAGATGTTGTTCGACCTCATTTTTAAGTAATCCCAGCTTGAGGGCAATCTGCTGGTGGTAAATCTTCCCCATCGCATTATGTCTCTCGAGATATTCCCTGGGTGCCAAGATAGGACACGAGGAGGTGACGTGCTGAATAGACTCCGAGCCATGGGTACACTTCCGACACCTATCCGATGGAAGATCCTGCTTGGCGATATGCTTCATGTACATCCGGGTTGGCATCACCTGATCTTGAATTGCCAAAATTGTCCCTTCTGTCTCCGGATGAAGATAGCCTGCTCGCAGATAAGTGAGCGATTCCGATCTTTCTACGTCTCCACTTTGTAGATTAGTTGGGTACCTGCCATGCAATGCCTTGGCGCTAGTTATATATCACAGAACGATGATATAGCAAAATATCATCTTCTGTTCATCTTCCCGTGAGAATCTCGCATGGACAACAAATACGTCGAATGTGCAGTTTTCCCTCTAGTATAAGTTTACATGTTAGATCATTTTAAGTTAGTCTTGACATAGCTAGATACCGTTCATGTGTATTAGTAGTAAATAAAGTTTTTTAAAAAGCTCACTGACTTATGCACAATATAACTGGCGCAGTCGACGGAGTTTTTGCCGGAGTTTTTCATCGAGAATAACTTCAGAGTTGAACTCTTTTGTGACAACAGAACCTACCTTGTTTCATCTACGATAAGTGTTTGGTGAATTCCATCGAGGATAAGACAGAAATGCTGTTGTGGATATTCATTGCAAAGTGGTGAGCGTATTTTTTTATTTCGTTTATGTCAGACTCATCTAATTCATCTATTGATTCAATCATCGAAAACAATTCTGAGTTAGAGTTAGATTTAGATTTTTTAAATTCATTTAATAACCTTTCTCTAGATAATTATACGAGAAAAATGCCCAACACACCAGTGTTCGATTTAAAATGTTTAGGTGTAATTCCCGAATTTGATGGAAATCCTAATAAGTTTATTCAAGCCTCGGAAGCTATTTTAAACCAATTTTTTGATTTAAGTAATCCTAATAATTTTCAGAATATATTATTATTAAACGGTATTTTAAACAAACTCCAAGGAAAAGCCGAAGAAGCTGTGGCAATCCAAGGAGCGACAAAATATTGGAACGATATTAAGAATACTTTACTTCTAAACTTCGGAGATCAAAGAGATGAGAATTGTCTTAATCAAGATCTCGTAAATTTAAGGCAGATTCCAGGTGAATCTCCTCAAAATTTTTATGAAAAAGTTATTTCGTTGCTAAACACAATTTGTAATTATATTGACTTGAAATGTGACATAAATTTACGTGCGAGTAAACGAGAAGTTTTTACCAAACAAGCTTTAAAAACATTTTTAGCTGGCTTAAGAGACCCTTTGGGTCCTATAATAAGAGCTATGCGACCAACTAGTTTGACTCAAGCCCTTCAGTTTGTTATAGAGGAAGATAATATAAAACATAACCAAAATTCTTATTTTTCTATGAATAACCCGAAAAAGAACATTGGCGAAAGTAATCAAAGAAATTCTTCAAGTTACTCCTCTAGATTACGTCAAAATTCAAATGTTATTCCCTTTCATAGGCAAAATTATACTACTCAAAATTTTCAATTTCCTGGTAACTATTCAAATATTTTACCAACTCAAAATCAAAATTTTTCTAATCACCAAAACTTTCCTCAAACTCAGCAGTTTCCCAGCAGACCAATTACTTTACAGAAAAACTTCAATTATAAAGAGCCTAAATATTTTACAAATTCCCAGGTTTTCGGAAGACCCTCACAACCAAAGCCTACTCCTATGAGTATTTCTACAACTCATTCTAAGTATAAACCACAACCGATGAGTATTTCAACTAATACATCCAAATTTTCTCCAAACAGGCAAATGCAAACTTTTTACCTAAACCCGATAATAAGTGAAGAATTATTCAATACTGAATACATTGAAGAACCTATTCCGGAAGAGTATCAAGATAATGCGGAAACGGAATTGTTTGAAGAAAATTATTCAAATACTGATGAAATAAATGAAAATTTTCAAATTGCCCTCTCGGAAAGGCCCAAAACATAGAATACCACCTTTCAAGTGATAAGAAAGAATTACCATACATTACGATACAAAATCCTCCTTTAAAGCTATTGATTGATACAGGATCCACAAAATCATTTTTAAATCCAGATTTAGCAAAGAAATTTTATTCAGAATTTATATGTAGAGAACCTTTCACAGTGTCAACAGTCTTCCAATCTGCTTCATATGATTATTGCGCTGAGATTCCTTTATTTCCTGAATTTAATCTCAAAGACCATTTCAAATTTTATCTTTTCAACTTCCACAATCTTTATGTTGGTTTAATTGGACTTGATAATCTGAAACTATTAAATGCAACATTAGATTTCAATAATTCGAAATTGTTCACACCGCATGCTACAATTCCAATCAAATATCAAAATTCTCTAGCTATGTTTAAATTAAAGATAGATGCTCATTCAAAAAAGATAGCTAAAATTCCAGTGAAAGAGAAACATGGAGAAATTTTGATTCCAAAGCAAATTATCCAAGAATGTGAAATACCTGAAACACTAACAATATCAAAAAACGGTTTGGCAAATGTTGAAATCCTCAATAAAACCGATCAAGATATTTTAATTATATTGAATACTCCTATCGAATCTTTTTTATTTAGCAACAATGATTTTGAAATTTTTACGCTCGAAGCAGATATAAAAAATTTAAAAAACCCTGATATTGTAAATCATATTAGAACTTCTCATTTGAACAAAGAGGAAAAATCTGAAGTATTGAAATTATGCAATAAATATTCAGATATATTTCTTTTAGAAAATCAACCATTGTCTTTTTCAAACCAAGTTAAACATTCTTTCAATACGAAAGATGATATTCCCGTACATACAAGATCGTATAGGTACCCATTTGTACACAAAGAAGTGGTAAAAAATCAGATCCAATCTATGCTAAATCATGGCATCATCAGGCCAAGTGAGTCTCCGTGGTCTTCTCCTATTTGGATTGTTCCGAAAAAAGCTGACGCCTCTGGTAAAAAAAAGTGGAGAATTGTCATAGACTTTCGGAAATTAAACGAAAAAACTATAGATGATAAGTATCCGCTACCAAACATTACTGACGTTTTAGATAAGTTAGGAAAGTGTCAATATTTTTCAACAATAGACTTGGCGAGTGGATTTCATCAGATAGAAATGAACCCAAAAGATATACCTAAAACTGCATTCACTGTAGAGAACGGTCATTATGAATTTGTTCGAATGCCATTTGGACTAAAAAATGCATGTTCCACATTTCAAAGGGTTATGGATAATGTTTTGAGAGGTTTACAGAATGAAATTTGTTTAGTTTATCTTGACGATATCATAGTTTTCTCGACATCTCTTCAAGAACATTTAGTGAATTTAAAGAAAGTATTTCAACGACTCAGAGAATCAAATTTTAAAATTCAACTCGATAAATCAGAATTTTTAAGAAAAGAAGTTGCTTATTTGGGTCACATAGTAACTCCTGAAGGAGTCAAACCGAATCCCGATAAAATTGTTGCCATTCAAAAATATCCATTACCTAAGACAACTAGAGAAATCAAAGGATTTCTAGGACTTTTGGGATACTATAAAAAATTTATCAAAGACTTTGCGAAAATTACAAAACCACTCACTGCGTGTTTAAAAAAATGCAAAAATTGAACTTACTACGCAATTCATAAATTGTTTTGAATATTGTAAAATTTATTAATCAATGAACCGATATTACAATATCCAGATTTTTCGAAGGAATTTATTCTCAGTACAGATGCGAGTAATTTTGCTATAGGAGCCGTATTATCACAAGGTCATGTAGGAAGTGACAAACCAATCTCTTACGCTTCTCGGACTCTTAATGATAGTGAACAAAATTATAGTACGGTGGAGAGAGAACTTTTAGCCATAGTCTGGGATACGAAATACTTTAGGCCCTACCTTTTGGAAGAAAATTTAAAATTATCACAGATCACAAACCTTTAGAATGGATAATGTCCCTGAAGGAAACTAATAGTCGCCTTCTTAGGTGGAGGCTCAAACTAGAAGAATATGATTTTGAAGTCATCTACAAAAAAGGATCAAAAAATACAAATGCTGACGCTCTTTCTAGAATCGAAGTTCATAATAAAGAATTTTTTGAATATATGGAAAAATTCAACGAAGAATTGTCTAAGACTAATGCGAATAATGACAACGTATCAATGATTGTCAACCCAGATGATACAGTTGGTGAAAATGAATTTACAAGTGATGATCCCTCATATGAAAATTTTAAAAATCTTTTCAACGCAAAAGAAATTCATTATGTTCCTAATGTAACAGAACAATTGGGAAATCTATTTGATGCTCCAGAAAATTTTTCTCTAGCTCATTGTGTGTCAGAAGATTTGTTTATGAATAAGGGTATAGCTCTAGATTTCAAAGAAAAATTCGGTAAAATTCAGGAACTCAAATCTCAAAATAAAAAAATTGGAGAAGTGGCTAAAATTCAAGTAAATGGGAGATACATTTATTAGTTGATAACTAAGGAATTATATTTTCATAAACCGCGATATGACGCAATTTTCCGAGCTCTTCTAAATCTCAAAAAATTGTGCCAAAAAACGAATGTTAAATATTTAGCTTTACCAAAAATTTCTAGTGGTCTGGACGGATTAGAATGGAATAAAATATTCAGTATGATACATTTCATTTTTGCAAATTCTAACATAGTCATCAATATCTATTACTTTCCTGAGAAGAAACTAATCAATTCTAATAATGTTGAAAATCAATCTGATGGTAACACTGTACATTCAAATCATGAAGACCCTATTCAAGAAATACCCATTTCTGAAAAACCTCTTAATATTTTTGATAATCAAATTGTTTTTGAATTCGTTCTTCATTCCCCAGCAATCGTGAGAGTACAAAATATTTTTTCTAACAAACAAAGAATTTTTGTTCAATTATCCACCAACGATCTGAATAGAGAAACCTTAGAATTCTTCAAAACGTACATCTGACCTAATATTCTTTATGCTTTGTATTTCAAAAAAGATGATTATTATAAGGAAATTTGCGAAATTCTGGGGGAAACCTTCAAACAATCTGCGTTCAAATTATTGAAGTGTAACATCATTTTAGAAGACGTGGAGGAAAAAGACGAACAAATTAGAATTGTAAAGTTTATGCATGAAGGTAAAACAAATCACGGAGGAATTTCTGAGACTGTATCCAGAATAAAAACGTCATACTATTGGCCAGGTATTTTGAATGACGTAACAGAATATATTAACAATTGTGACATATGTCAAATCAATAAATACGATAGAGATCCCCCGAATCAAAAGTTAATGTTAACACCCACTCCCTCTAAACCTTTTGAAATTATACACATTGATACTTTTCAAGCTCAAAATAGGAAATTTCTGACAATTGCCGATGCTTTTTCGAAATATGCTCAAGCATATCCTCTGATATCCCTTACGGCTATAGAAGTAGTAAAATCTCTTTTGATTTTTATGACACATCACGGGTCACCCTCAATGATAGTAATGGATAATGGAACAGAATTCAAAAATAGTATTGTATCGGAGTTTCTAGATCTACACCAAATTGCTCCTCATTATATTACTGTAAACAATTCACAATCCAATGGTATTATTGAAAGATTTCATTCCACTTTACTGGAACATTTGAGAATTTTGCAAAATAAGTACAATAATTCATTAAATATCGAAGATTTAATGCCCTATGCAATTCTTGGTTATAATAATTCAATCCATTCTTTGACAAAGCAGAAACCTATCGATATAATTAATGGCCATTTAGATAGTAAAGATCCCCTTCATATTGATATAAACAAAAATATTATTAATAATTACGTAGAAAATCATAAACAAAAAACTAAGGAAATTTACAGAAGACTGAATGAACTGATGGGGGAGAGGAAGCAACGCATCATAGAAAGTCATAATAAAGAAAGAAATGATCCGTTAACGTATAAACCTGGCACAGCAGTATTTCGGAAAATTAAATCAAATATGAGGAATAAACTCACACCAAAATTCTCTAAAGAAAGAGTACTGCAAGATCAGAAAATTAAAATAAATACCGATACGAAAATTTTACATAAGCAAAATCTCAGAAAACCAAAAACTAAGACTAAGAAAATTTTGCAGGATTCTACTGTCTCTAACGACAGTCCAGGAGATAATGATAACAGATCTGAAGGATAACCCGGGGATTCTTCCAGTTTACCTAGGAAATGCACGAATTAAGGAAAAAACGCATGATTTTATCCATTATATTGACCTATCACCAATTTATCACCAAGTTATCCACCTTGAGTTCGTTTGTCAAGAAGTAATGAAATCTCAATCTTTATTCAATAATAATACAATTTATTCCACATTACAAAATTATAATAGAATCGTGAATTACCAGATACAAATGGCTATACAAAAACTAAATAGTTTGTTACCTCACAAAAGAAACAAGAGAGGACTAATAGATGGATTAGGAACTATTATCAAAAGTATTTCGGGCAATTTAGATGCAAATGATGCAGCTCATTATGAATCAATATTGAATTCACTCCAGAAAAACCAGCAAGAGATTAAAGTTAGACTGAACTCTGATATTTCTTTAGCGGGAGAGATTATTGAAAAATTCAATAAATCTGTTTCAATTTTAGCACAAAATCAGAAAACAATTTCAAATCAATTTCAATTGGTTTCCGAAGATTTGTAGAATAAGATGTATTCTTATATAGATTTCAAAAATCTGATTGATCAAATCAGTATATCCGAAAATATTATAACTAAAATAATTAACGACATTGAAATTGCTATGAGCTTTTCGAAGCTTGGTATCCTTCACCATACTATAATAAAATTTTCAGAATTAAAATCAATAATATCTGTTATTTCAACCCAATATTCAGAAAAATCATTAATTTTCTCCAATGAAAATGAGTTTCGTAATTATTATGAACTGATTAAAGTTGATGCTTATTATGTCGATCTCAGAATCGTTTTCATTCTGCATTTTCCTCTTGCATACACCGAATCATTTTTTCATTATCATTTGTATTCCATTCCAACCAAAAATAATACCATCATCATTCCACGAAGCACCTATCTGACATTAAATGAAAATAAATATCAATACACCTCAACACCTTGTATGAAAATACATCCACATTACTACTGCGAATAAAACAGCTTAGTGAATGGAATTCAAGATGAAGACTGTCTTTTTGAATTATTACAAACTAGTAAGCGGGTAGATCAATAGGCCCGTAGATCCATAGGCCAGTAGTTCAATAGGCCAGTAGTTCAATAGGCCCATGGATCAATATAGACCATAGATCAATATAGACCGCAGATCAATAGGGCCCATACATCTATGAAGCGCGCAGAAACACGAAACACGTCAAATTACCCGTTGAAAGCGAAAAAGCTAGAAAGAACTGGAAAAAACACGGAGAAACGCGAAAAAACACGAAGGAATCCGAAGAAACACGAAAGAAACCGAAGTTATACGAAAGAAACCGAAATTACACGAAACAACGCGAGAAAACACGAAAGAACACCAAGTAACACAAAAAATCTAAAGGAACCTGAAAAAAACCCGAAACACAAAAGTACTTGTAAATTGCACACCCCGTATATCTCCCGACCGTAAACTTATTGTAAATTGCACACCCTGTATGACATTTTATCGAAATCCGCTCCCATTCGCGAGAAAACTTGAAGGAGAATGCATATGAGACACTCAGTATACAATTGATTAGCAGTGAAAAAAAAACCAAAAGAATATCGTTGTAACTCCATCTATTCGAGTTCAGTAATTACCACGAAGGAAGTATCAAAATTATTCTATGGAGCTCCTATGTAACACCCCGTATATGTTTCGAAGATAATTTTTCCGTAAAAAACCCGAAGGAACACAAAAAACTTGAAAAAACTTGAGAGCGCGCAAAAAAACAGAAGAACTTGTAAAGTGCTCACCCCGTATATCACCCGATCGCAAATTCATTGTAAATCGCACACCCTGTATGACATTTTACCGAAATTCGCTTTCACACTTGAGAAAACATGATGAAAAATGCATATGGGACACCCAGTATATAATTGATTTGCAGTGGGTGCTTTCATCATAAGAAACAAACCGAAAGAATATCGTTTCAACTCTATCGTTTCAAGTTCGGTGCATTCCACGAAGAATGAACCCGAAGTACCACGAATGAACGAAAAATATCCAAAGGAACCGAAAAAACCCCGAAGGAGCACAAAATCACCGAAAGCGCGCAAAAAAACTCGAAGGAAAGCTTAAAACCCCGAGGGAGCACAAAAAACCGAAAGCGTGCAAAAAATAATGAAAGAACTTTTAAATTGCACACCCTGTATATCAATCGATGGCGAAATCATTGTTAATGGCACACCCTGTATGGGATTTCATTGAATTAAGCTCCCTTACGCGGAAAAGCACAAAAGCTGGAGAAAAACTCTGGTGAATGTCAGCGCTACTCAGATCTGACACCCTGTATATGAATCGAATATATTTTATCGAATTAAGATCCAAAACTCCCCGAAACAACACAAAAACTCGAATTTGCGCAAAAAAAATCAAATTAACTTGTAAATTGCACACCCCGTATATCACCCGATCGCAAATTCAAAGTGAATCGCACACCCTGTATGACATTATACCGAAATCAGCTCCCATTCGCGAGAGAACTTGAAGAAAAATGCATATGGGACACCCCGTATATAATTGATTCGCAGTGGGTGCTTTCTTCATAAAAAACAAACCGAAAGAATATCGTTTATAACTCTATCGTTTCGAGTTCAGTGCATTCCACCAAGAAAGAAACCGACCAAATACGAAAAACGCGGAAAACATGATAGAACCCTAAGTAACACGAAATCTCTCGAAGAAAGAATCTGGTGAAAATCAGTGCTTTCCATAAGCACAGCCTGTATAGCGATTTTTTCGAGATAGCATAGCCTGTATAGCGATTCATCGCGATCTGTGTGCATTCTTCAAGGACGAAAATGAATTAGCGCGAAAATAGAGCCTGAAATGACGATTTTCAAACGCATATTTGAGGTGTTTTTCTTGCGATTCACGAAAAGTGGTAGGTATCTAGAGATTCGGAATCTCCTGTAGATTCTTATTCGAGTGCTTGGAAGGCGCAAACAATCTTTCACCGGCCATATCGAGCGAAAAATTGATGCCGTATTTTCAAATTTGGAGCTCGCGTTCGGCTATCATCGGAATCGTATGATAAAATATGACACTTCTCCTCGAATTATCGAGAAAATTGCCGAATTTGGAATGAATATTCCCGGCCTTGACTTGCTACTTGGATGTGGAAATTGGTACCCAGAGATGGGAAATTTCACGTAGATTCGTTTTCTACCGATCGCGGGGCGATTTATATCGTTTTCGACCGGCACGGAGGAAAACGTAGGTGTGGTTTTTGACGTTTCAGGAAGTCGCGAGTCTAAAATTGCCGTTTTATATGCATAATTTTCGTATAGATTCCGGGGGCTCCGCGGCTGAGCTCCTAGCCACGTATGGGGACGTTCTTCGTCCAGAAAAAGCGACCCCTTCCCGCGAGATGCTCCGGCTTCATAGGAGTACTTTCGCCCGTTTTTCGCCTTTGGGCGATTTCGCGAAAATGGCCGATTTCGCGATTTTCTTTCGAAAATTTCGGGCACTTTAAGAGCGCCCGGAGGGGTTTCGGGGTCGCTTCTCCTAGAGGAGGATTCGCCTTTTCGATCTGTTTTAAGATTCCCTCTCGAGCGGCCCTGTGGGCTCCACTCAAACTTACGCTTTCCGGGTCCCTCACGGGACCCGTTTCGATTTTTTTCTCTGGTCCCCGATCTTATTACTTTATTATATAGACTAGTAAGCGGGTAGATCAATAGGCCCGTAGATCCATAGGCCCGTAGATCCATAGGCCAGTAGTTCAACAGGCCAGTAGTTCAATTGGCCCATGGATCAATGTAGACCATAGATCAATATAGACCGCAGATCAATAGGGCCCATACATCAATGAAGCACGCAGAAACACGAAACACGTCAAAAAACCCGTTGAAAGCGAAAAAACATGAAAGTACTGGAAAAAACACGGAGAAACGCGAAAAACACGGAATAATCCGAAGAAACACGAAAGAAACCGAAGTTACACGAAAGAAACCGAAATTACACGAAACAACGCGAGAAAACACGAAAGAACACCAAGTAACACAAAAAATCTAAAGGAACCCGAAAAAAACCCGAAACACAAAAGTACTTGTAAATTGCAACCCCGTATATCACCCGACCGTAAACTTATTGTAAATTGCACACCCTGTATGACATTTTATCGAAATCCGCTCCCATTCGCGAGAAAAACTTGAAGGAGAATGCATATGAGACACTCAGTATACAATTGATTAGCAGTGAAAAAAAAAAAAAAAAGAATATCGTTGTAACTCCATCTATTCGAGTTCAGTAATTACCACGAAGGAAGTATCAAAATTATTCTATGGAGCTCTATGTAACACCCCGTATATGTTTCGACAATAATTTTTCCGTAAAACAACCCGAAGGAACACAAAAACTTGAGAGCGCGCAAAAAAACAGAAGAACTTGTAAAGTGCTCACCCCGTATATCACCCGATCGCAAATTCATTGTATATCGCACACCCTGTATGACATTTTACCGAAATTAGCTTTCACACGTGAAAAACATGATGAAAAATGCATATGGGACACCCAGTATATAATTGATTTGCAGTGGGTGCTTTCATCAAGTTCGGTGCATTCCACGAAGAAAGAACCCGACGAAACACGGAAAAACTTGAAAGAACCCGAAGTACCACGAATGAACGAAAAATATCCAAAGGAACCGAAAAAACCCCGAAGGAGCACAAAATCAACGAAAGCGCGCAAAAAAACTCGAAGGAAAGCTTAAAACCCCGAGGAGCACAAAAAACCGAAAGCGTGCAAAAATAATGAAAGAACTTTTAAATTGCACACCCTGTATATCAATCGATCGCGAAATCATTGTTAATGGCACACCCTGTATGAGATTTCATTGAATTAAGCTCCCTTACGCGGAAAAGCACAAAACTGGAGAAAAACTCTGGTGAATGTCAGCGCTACTCAGATCTGACACCCTGTATATGAATCGAATATATTTTATCGAATTAAGATCCAAAACTCCCCGAAACAACACAAAAACTCGAATTTGCGCAAAAAAATCAAATTAACTTGTAAATTGCACATCCCGTATATCACCCGATGGCAAATTCATTGTGAATCGCACACCCTGTATGACATTATACCGAAATCAGCTACCATTCGCGAGAGAACTTGAAGAAAAATGCATATGGGACACCCCGTATATAATTGATTCGCAGTGGGTGCTTTCTTCATAAAAAACAAACCGAAAGAATATCGTTTATAACTCTATCGTTTCGAGTTCAGTGCATTCCACCAAGAAAGAAACCGACCAAATACGAAAAAACGCGGAAAACATGATAGAACCCTAAGTAACACGAAATCTCTCGAAGAAAGAATCTGGTGAAAATCAGTGCTTTCCATAAGCACAGCCTGTATAGCGATTTTTTCGAGATAGCACAACCTGTATAGCGATTCATCGCGATCTGTGTGCATTCTTCAAGGACGAAAATGAATTAGCGCGAAAATAGAGCCTGAAATGACGATTTTCAAACGCATATTTGAGGTGTTTTTCTCGCGATTCGTGAAACGTGAGTGGTCTCTAGAGATTCGGAATCTCCTGTAGATTCTTAATCGAGCATTTGGAAGGCCTGAAAAATCTTCGACCGCCCATATCGAGCGAAAAATTGATGCCGTATTTTCAAATTTGGAGCTCGCGTTCGGCTATCATCGGAATCGTATGATAAAATATGACACTTCTCCTCGAATTATCGAGAAAATTGCCGAATTTGGAATGAATATCCCCGGCCTTGACTCGCTACTTGGATGTGGAAATTGGTACCCAGAGATGGGAAATTTAACGTAGATTCGTTTTCTACCGATCGCGGGGCGATTTATATCGTTTTCGACCGGCACGGAGGGAAAACGTAGGTGCGGTTTTGACGTTTCAGGAAGTCGGGAGTTTAAAAATTGCCGTTTTTATGCATAATTTTCGTATAGATTTCGAGGGGCTCCGCGGTCCGTACCGGTACCACATTATGAGGAATGTCTTTTTCTTGAAAAAGCGACCGATCTCGGCCGGAGAAATGGCCCCGTTCGTCCGTGAGATCTTCCCCCTTGGGGACAGTTTTGGCGATTTCGCGAAAATGGCCGATTTCGCGATTTTCTTTCGAAATTTTGGGGCACTTTAAGAGCGCCCTGGGGTTTTTCTTGGTCGCTTCTCCTAGAGGAGGATTCGCTTTTCGATCTGTTTTAAGATTCCCTCTCGAGCGGCCCTGCAGGGCTGCTCAAAGCTCCGCTTTCCGGGTCCCTCACGGGACCACCTGTCAAAATTTTCTCTGGTCCCCGATCTTATCGTTTTAATATATTAGACTAGTAAGCGGGTAGATCAATAGTAGATCCATAGGCCCCCGTAGATCCATAGGCCAGTAGTTCAATAGGCCAGTAGTTCAATTGGCCCATGGATCAATATAGACCATAGATTAATATAGACCGCAGATCAATAGGACCCATACATCAATGAAGCGCGCAGAAACACGAAACACGTCAAATTACCCGTTGAAAGCGAAAAAGCTAGAAGAACTGGAAAAAACACGGAGAAACGCGAAAAAACACGAAGGAATCCGAAGAAACACGAAAGAAACCGAAGTTATACGAAAGAAACCGAAATTACACGAAACAACGCGAGAAAACACACGAAAGAACACCAAGTAACACAAAAATCTAAAGGAACCTGAAAAAACCCGAAACACAAAAGTACTTGTAAATTGCACACCCCGTATATCACCCGATCGTAAACTTATTGTAAATTGCACACCCTGTATGACATTTTATCGAAATCCGCTCCCATTCGCGAGAAAACTTGAAGGAGAATGCATATGAGACACTCAGTATACAATTGATTAGCAGTGAAAAATAAACCAAAAGAATATCGTTGTAACTCCATCTATTCGAGTTCAGTGATCACCACGAAGGAAGTATCAAAATTATTCTATGGAGCTCCTATGTAACATCCACGTATATGTTTCGAAGATAATTTTTCCGTAAAAAAAAACCGAATTAACACAAAAAACTTGAGAGAGCGCGCAAAAACAGAAGAACTTAAAGTGCTCACCCCGTATATCACCCGATCGCAAATTCATTGTAAATCGCACACCCTGTATGATATTTTACCGAATTTAGCTTTCACACGTGAAAAACATGATGAAAAATGCATATGGGACACCCAGTATATAATTGATTTGCAGTGGGTGCTTTCATCATAAGAAACAAACGGAAAGAATATCGTTTTAACTCTATCGTTTCAAGTTCGGTGCATTCCACGAAGAAAGAACCCGACGAAACACGGAAAAACTTGAAAGAACCCGAAGTACCACGAAAGAACGAAAAATATCCAAAGGAACCGAAAAAACCCGAAGGAGCACAAAATCACCGAAAGCGCGCAAAAAAACTCGAAGGAAAGCTTAAAACCCCGAGGAGCACAAAA
This sequence comes from Micraspis discolor, assembly GCA_030674115.1. Taxonomy (NCBI): domain Eukaryota; kingdom Metazoa; phylum Arthropoda; class Insecta; order Coleoptera; family Coccinellidae; genus Micraspis; species Micraspis discolor. The sequence goes on along the minus strand of JARTUT010001366.1, from coordinate 2,151 downwards.
AACCGAAAGCGTGCAAAAAATAATGAAAGAACTTTTAAATTGCACACCCTGTATATCAATCGATCGCGAAATCATTGTTAATGGCACACCCTGTATGAGATTTCATTGAATTTAGCTCCCTTACGCGGAAAAGCACGAAAGCTGGAGAAAAACTCTGGTGAATGTCAGCGCTACTCAGATCTGACACCCTGTATATGAATCGAATATATTTTATCGAATTAAGATCCAAAACACCCCGAAACAACACAAAAACTCAATTTGCGCAAAAAAATCAAGTTAACTTGTAAATTGCACACCCCGTATATCACCCGATCGCAAATTCATTGTGAATCGCACACCCTGTATGACATTATACCGAAATCAGCTCCCATTCGCGAGAGAACTTGAAGAAAAAATGCATATGGGACACCCCGTATATAATTGATTCGCAGTGGGTGCTTTCATCATAAAAAACAAACCGAAAGAATATCGTTTATAACTCTATCGTTTCGAGTTAGTGCATTCCACCAAGAAAGAAACCGACCAAATACGAAAAAACGCGGAAAACATGATAGAACCCTAAGTAACACGAAATCTCTCGAAGAAAGAATCTGGTGAAAATCAGTGCTTTCCATAAGCACAGCCTGTATAGCGATTTTTTCGAGATAGCACAACCTGTATAGCGATTCATCGCGATCTGTGTGCATTCTTCAAGGACGAAAATGAATTAGCGCGAAAATAGAGCCTGAAATGACGATTTTCAAACGCATATTTGAGGTGTTTCTCTCGCGATTCGTGAAACGTGAGTGGTCTCTAGAGATTCGGAATCTCCTGTAGATTCTTAATCGAGCACTTGGAAGCCCTGAAAAATCTTCGACCGCCCATATCGAGCGAAAAATTGATGCCGTATTTTCAAATTTGGAGCTCGCGTTCGGCTATCATCGGAATCGTATGAGAAATTCTGACATTTTGCCTCATTTCACCGTATAAATTGCCGAATTTGGAATGAAGAATTCGCGGCCTTATATCGCTACTTGGATATGAAAATTGGTACCCAGAGATGGGAAATTTCACGTAGATTCGTTTTCTACCGATCGCGGGGCGATTTAAATCGTTTTCGACCGGCACGGAGGGAAAACGTAGGTGCGGTTTTGACGTTTCAGGGGTCTGGAGTTTAAAAATTGCCGTTTTTTATGCATAATTTTCGCCTAGATTTCGAGGGCTCCGCGGTCCGTACCGGTACCACATTATGAGGAATGTCTTTTTCTCGAAAAAGCGACCGATCTCGGCCGGAGAAATGGCCCCGTTCGTCCGTGAGATCTTCCCCTTTCTGAGGACACTTTCGGCGATTTCGCGAAAATCGCCGATTTCGCGATTTTCTTTTGAAAATTTCGGGCATTTTAAGAGCGCCCGGGGGGTTTCGGGGTCGCTTCTCCTAGAGGAGGATTCGCTTTTTCGATTTTTTAAGATTCCCTCTCGAGCGGCCCTGCGAGGCTGCTCGAAAGCTACGCTTTCCGGGTCCCCGACAGGACCACCTGTCAAAATTTTCTCTGGTCCCCGATCTTATCATTTTAATATATTAGATCAAGAAATCAATAGAAATTGTCAAAATCATCCGGTTGAAACCAGATTCAATTTTATCCAGCAAATCGATAATGCAAAATATATAATCATAGCACCAAATGAAATGAAGATCCGTCTTACCTGTAAAAAGAAGTGATTATACATCTCTTAAGGGAATTACCTTATCACCATACCTAAAGGATGCCTATTTGAAACAGAATATGGAAAATACACAAATTCAAGGAAGTGATCGATAATCAACCAATGTACCTGCCAAAATTGTATCCAATTCCAATCGGACTGAACCAGATCTATTGAAGATAAACTTGCAGAACATCCCATTAGATTCATTACATGAGCTGAAGCGAAAACAAGAAGTTATGAGACCGTTGATACTCCAGGATAATAAACAAAATTCCTATACAAGTTTAATTGAATCCTCCTCATCGCTGCAGAAGGTTACCTGGTAATAAAGAAAATCTTCCATAAATGCTACCCCAGAAAAGTTTCCAAAGGTGACACCCAAATTCAAGAGCAAGACACCAATCCATCGTAAGGAACGTTTTTCACCCCGTAAAGAAAGTTCTGTGGATGGAGGAGTTATATATC